>OY987318.1:9572304-9810689 GCA_963920655.1 Geranium rotundifolium
GGCCATGAAGAAGGAATACAACATGTTGATCGCCGGTCCAAATTCCCCCGGTAAATGTTTGAATAATTTTATGCTTCCACTCATTGATGAGCTGAATGAATTATGGAAGGTTGGAGCTGTGACATGGGATGAGTTTAAGGATGAAGCATTTTTAATGCGAGCGGCTGTGATTTGAATTATTAGTGACTAGCCCGGACTTGGAATGTTGGGAGGGATTCATACAAAAGGGTACAATACATGTCCTATATGTATGAACTCCCTTGATATTACCCACAACCATGGGAGAACGACGTACCAGGGTGCGCGCAGGTATTTGGCAAAAAATCATGAATATTGTCGCATGTATGCGAGTCCTTAACGCGATAGATGGGCACGTTTACCCAGATCCTAGTCAAAATCCAAATTCAAAACCGAAGGCGGGCTGTTTATCTTGTTGGACGCATAGAAGTATATTCTGGGAGTTGAACTATTGGGAGACTCTTCGGGTCCGACATGCGCTCGATGTGATGCACATAAAGAAGAATGTTTGCGACAACGTCATTATAACCGTTTTGGGGATTTTAGGGAAGACTAAGGATGACTTGGAGGGCCGGTTGACTCTTCAGGATCAGGGTGTGCGACATGAGTTATGGCCCATAAGGAATCGTATGAGAGAGTTAATTCTCCCACATGTAGGTTATGTAGCAAAACCCACTGATCGTGGGGAGTTACAAGACCATATCACAAATGTCAAGTATCCTAGTGGATATGCAGGAAGTTTAAAGCATAAGTTCAAGGGGAGGCAATAGGTTTAACGGGTTGAAGACTCACGACTGTCACGTGTTGATTCAGCGCATACTCCTGATTGTGATTCGAAAATTTGTCGATGACCGAACGGCTGAATTACTAGTAGACCTCGGGAGTTTCTTTACGATGGTGTGCGCATGGGAATTAAAAAAATCCGACGTCTAGAAGCTGAAAAAGGATATAGTTTGTCTCATATGTAAGCTAGAATCTATTTTTCCTCCCCCATTATTTACAATCATGGTTCATCTATGATTGCACATTCCTGATCAGGTTTTGCGCACGGACCCGGTTCAGTTCACGTGGATGTTTCCCATTGAACGGTAAGTGAACATCCTTTCATTGTTTTACAACCATTTACACAAGTAAATTTAATTTGATTTCACATCGAGCAGTTAGGCGAGTATAAGAGGAGTATCCGCAACTACCGGTATCCAGAAGGGTGTATAACGCAACAATATTTGATGCACGAGTCAGTAACCTTCACTCGGATGTACCTTAATCATGACATTCCCTCCACAAACGTTACATTCAATCCATCGAGAGTTCATAACTTATCAGTTGTTTCAACAGTTATTGAAGTGAGAAGTGTTGTTCGAGGCGCTCGGTTGACAGTCTCTGATATGTTTTGGGCGCAGTGGACAGTCATTGAGAATGTGACGAACTTGACGCCTTAGTTGAATCTCATTTCCAAGGACTTAAACAAAACCGACCGAATGGAACACATCAGGAGCGAGTGATGTCCTTCACCTACAACTTTAAGAGACTTGTAAGACTTCAATTTAGTTTTTGATTAACTAGTTCTTTAATTACAACGTGATCCTCACTCATTATTTTGAATGCATGTGACACAGCTCGGTTACCAACACGAACTAGTTTTGCTATCTTGTAGCCCTCGGGAATCAACAATTTATTCTCAGTGTAATGTGAATGGTGTGAAGTTTTTATGCATACGAGTTGATGAAAAAAGGAAGAATCGGAATTTAGGAGTGATGATAGAAGCAAACAATATAAAATATTCCGGTGTTCTACTTGACATCTGTGTGCTTACATACGAAGAGGACATGTCAGTTGTTGTATTCAAGTGCAGGTGGTACAACGAGAAAAGTTTGAGAGAAGATCGTGGATTGGCATCGATTA
Source organism: Geranium rotundifolium (assembly GCA_963920655.1). Classification (NCBI taxonomy): domain Eukaryota; kingdom Viridiplantae; phylum Streptophyta; class Magnoliopsida; order Geraniales; family Geraniaceae; genus Geranium; species Geranium rotundifolium. The sequence goes on from OY987318.1 coordinate 9,574,228, forward strand.
ACACAACAACTGATTGTCACAAGGAAAATCCTTTATGTCTCGCGATAATGGCAAATTCTACGTTACCGACCCTAAAGCTGGCCGTGGTTGAAAAGTGGTGAACTTTGTGTCACAGAGGGGTTCTTACAAACCAAGTACATTGGCTCGTACTGTTGATGATGCACCGATATAAAAAAGTCAGTGAGCCTTACCTAGAACTAAATATAGATACAGTTGAGATTCTTAGACCCGGAGAAATCTCTATCGATCTTGGAGTTTTACCTCCAATTGTTCATGCGATTCAACCCGTAGTCGTGGAAGGCAATGGAGTTTTACCTGAAGACATGAGTGGTTCAGAAAATAGCGATATGGAAGGTCACAAAAATTATGTATCTGATGAAAATTATGCATCTGAGGACTCGGAAAATCAAAATGGTTGTACACTATTATTATCAATAAAATGAATATGTGTCAAGATGAGGCTCGATTCGGCTCGTTTACACCCCTAATCTTATCCAATTAATATACATATTCAAATTAATCTTAATTAATTAATATATACATATTGAAATTGATTTTTGACTAATTGGAACAGTTCAACAAAATTTTGGTGAAAAAATCGGTGAAAATTTTCACACTTAGCTCGTTTGCATCCCGCTAAAAAGGAATTGGTTATGGAAACCCCTATTTTAATCCCCACGTGCGCTGCCATAGAGAACCCTATTTTACCCCAAATCTCTTTCCTTCTCACATTTTCTTGCTGCTCCATTTTCACTCCGCCGAACTCCTCTCCTGGCCTTGTCGCTCCGAACTCCTCTTGTTGCTGCGTCGACTCAGGTAAGTTTATAAACCCTCTTCTCTCCTTCCCGATCGCCCCTCTCCTCTGTCTCTCCCTCTCGATCTCCTCTTCTCTCTGATTCTCTGATTCTCCGATCTCTTTTTTTTTTCATGAACCCTACTTTTGTAAAAAGGTTTTATGAACAATAAGGTTATTTTTGTTTAATATCATGAACTAGAATAAACTCTAATTTTTTGTTTGATTTTATGAACAATATGAACCCTAATTTTTTTTTTTCAGATTTACTTCACCGATCGCTGCTGCCGACAAGTCACTTCTCTGTGGCCGACGAGCTCCTCTTCTCTTACGCTAAGCCACCTCAGGTAGCTTCTCTCACTTTTTTGTTTTTATTTTATTTCATGAACCCTAATTTTTGGAAAAGAGTTTATGCTTTGATTTTTTTAAAAGGGGATTACACCTGAATCACTTCTTTGGGAACCTGTCGATATTATATCATGTTGATAAAACATAAATTTAATTTGGTTCTGTTGTGGTTGATTTATATATTGATGCTTTATTAGTGTATCTGAATTGGATTGGATGGAAAAAAGGGTTTAATAATCTGATAGTTTTGAATTAATATTGTAAAAATGTAAATGAGATGGTTTAGTTTTATTTTCTCATCTCATTTTGATTTATATGCTTGATAATTAGTTGTTCCTCTAAATATTTGATTTGTATATGCTCATGATTTGATTTTAGTTTCTCATCTCATTTTCATTTGTGTGCTTGAATATTGTATGAATATTTTTGTTGGATGTCTCTAATATTAGCTAGTTTTGGATGTCCCTATTATATGTAGATGGTTAATGTTGACGAAAAGGGTAAGGGTGTGCCAAAGCCTAGGCCGCCTAAGAATTACCAAGGGTTGCGCGTTTATGGTATTGCAAGGGAAGGGGGTTCACGGAATGTACGTTCTCGGATTTAGGATCATACTTCTCCACATGAAGGAGGTCATGCACGTCCCTCGTTTTCCGATAGGGATAGCGACGTGTCATCCCACCAAAGTATGCCCTCCAGCGATGAGTCGTACCGACCATTTATGCCCATAAATTTAGAAGAGGTTTACATGCCACAATTACAGCAGCCCACCCCGTTTGTAGACCCAACATTGTACCAGGTGCCTTATTGTGCTTATGGTGCTTCTACAAGGGATGTGATGTTTGACTATTTGATTGAGGAGGATTATCGACCTGAACATAGAGCTATTTCTGCTACTAGTTCCACATATTCTCAATCTGCAGCTACAATCCCGAGGCCCAAGCCTAGTCCATCGAGGTGGCCTCTTTGGAGGATGACGAGTCTCCAAATGAGCTGTATTTTGATACTGACAGCGACAAAAGTGCATTGATTGAGCGTCCTACAAATCTCAAAACACGGAGGTTAGATCTTCTTCTGAGTGATGAGAAGGTGCTCCGAAAGAAGATGGAGGTCACCCTTCTCCCATTACGATGGAACCCACATCTTTGGGAACCTGAAATCCTCAACCAAAATGATATTAAGCTTCCTCGAATAGTGGCTACCCTTGGTTCTATCCTTCGAGACGATGTCCCTATGTTTTGGTCTTACTGGTGGCAGGTACCCCCATAATGATCAACATGCATTTACACGTGCGGTAGAGGTAACGTAAAGAATATTTTATTTATAAGTATTTTGAAGTTTGTATTATATGAATTAATCATATTATTTCAATTTCTTAGGGTTTATATGATGTGGATCGTGACTCTCACGAGTTAACCGACTGGTTGGAGGAGCTGGCCAAACACGCATTCAGACAACGTCGATGGCATATGAAGAAGTACTACAACGTGTACGCAACGAAGCTCCAGCGGAACAGCATGCCATCGCGACTGAGGAATAGGAAGGAAGAATGGTGATACCTAGTCCACCATTACGATGACCCTGTCCAACAGGTTCTGTATTATGTTCTTTTGTTATATATATATATATATATATCACTTCAATACAAACTCACCCAAAATGTACAAACGTCAAAACCAATGTATAACCGTCGGATCAGAGACGCGCGTTATCTTAAATTGCGACACATGACAGTTATATAACGTTGCACTACATGTTATACATTGCTTCAATTTTGCACAGGTCCAACATGTTATACAACATTGCACTACATCTTCTACATAGTTATACAACATTGCACTGCATGTTATACAGTTTGGAAGTTTGGACATTTTCCCCTGGTTTGTACATTTACTTAACTATGCGTGGTTGAACTTTGTTTTGAAATAGTCGATCAGTACCGAATTGATTAGAATTCGGGAGTTCAAGCCGAGTCACAATGCCGGGTCACAACAGTTCATAAGACTTTTAGATGCATTTATCAAAAAGAAGAATAAAGATGGAGAACTTTTGTTGGAAGCTAAAGTCCAACACAATATTTTCCGTTACGAGGAACATGCTCCCAAAAATCCTAAACTGGTAATATACTCAATTTATAAAGAAATTTGAAAAATATTCTTAACTTTGTATTAAATTTGTCTTCATTAATATCATTGAATATGTGTTTTGTGTAGACAAAGTTAAATGAGTTGTACAGTGCCTATGTTAAGAAACAATTGAGCAATCTGAGGCCTAAGGGGCCCGTTCCAATGACCGACCAAGAACAACGCGATATGTTAGATCTTGCTCATTATTTAGCTTACAATCGTCACCCACGCGGCGTTGTGACTCGGGGCTTAGGGGGGTATGACTGGAGGCCAAGAAAGGAACACCAATCCCTTCAGAGCTCATAGGCATCAGCTTCATCTTTGGATCAGCAGTACCTTCAAGAAAGTTGAAGGCAGAAAGAGAAATGGATATCTTGGGAAAAGAAAAGGATAGAACCAAGTTGAAGAAGCTCAAGAACCACACCAATTTGAATGAGAAGACCAAGCGCTTTATAGACAAGGTTAGGAAAAAGCTCGGCTCATTGTCTCCACCATCTTCTGATGATGAACCCGAGCCCGACAACTCAGAATCCGAGAACTTGGAATCCGTTAACTTGGGTTTTAAGTTATATTTTAAGACTTTTTTACCTTTTATTCTCGTTATTTTCTAAGACTTTGCTAAGTTCTATATTTTGTGACGACGATTTTGGAATTTCACCTTTTGTATTATATTTTATCATTTCAATTTATGTTTTATCATATCAAAAAATAAATTGCAGGTTTGGTAATTTTTTTCTTAAATATGGACAGTTTAGGGGATTGTGGTTGCAAGAGTCTTTGGCAGACTGAAGGAATTTTCAGAGTTCCAATCAATTAATTTCATGCCCATGACTAGAAATTAACCTCAAAATCCATATAAAATAAGGATCTTATATGATCATTAATTGATCATATGATCTAGGCTAGAAAAACAAATATTTAAATATACCTTTTGGATGGAAATCCCTTTTCACTAAACTTAATTCAGTGACCTCTAGAGAACGTCCACACGGGAAGAGCAATCCGAAGATACTTGCAACGATCCTTGCTAGAAGACCGAAGCAAGTAAAACGAGGAGTAAGAGAGGGAGGAGGCCGACCGGCCAAAAGAGAGAGAGGGGTTAGGGTTTTTCTTTTCTTGGAAAATTCTATATTAGGTTAAAATTTGAAAATTTCCCCTTTTATATCTCTCTTTAAGAATTAATTAGTTAAAAGCCTTAATGGGCTTAAAGCCTAAAGCTTATTAATTAATTAAATAGAGAAGTCCATTCTTGCTTAGCCCATTCTTGCTTAGCCCATTCTAGCTAGACCTATTTAGCTGAAATTAATTAATTAAATATATTGGTTTAGATTCTAATTAACTGGTCCAACTAATACGTTCTTGATTTCCGGTTTAATCCTAAACTGAAATCGGTCTAATTCGGATTAATCTTTTACCAGAAATTATCTCTCTCATGATTCCTCTACATGATTCCATCCGTTTTACTCATCCCTTAGTGTGTGACCACCTAAACTCACGACACGTTGGCGGACTGGTAAAATTACCATTTTACCCTTTCCATCATGAGTGGCCTCTAGCAAGACATCATGATTACACAACGCTTGTGATTATCGAGATTTCGACTTAACCTTGTCGTACATGAAACTATCTTTTTATCCTCTTGATATCTTAACAACCACGAGGCATAAACAAGTCATCCTCGTTCAATTGTCCTGTTTCTTAATATGAGTTAACTGAATTGTGACTGATATTCCGTATCGACTGCATGGCCATGCTATTATATTTCAGTTGTACTCATCAAGTGACCTAAACATATATCTGCTCATACATCTGTGTGAGGTAGGGGTCAGCAAAATAGTCCGGCCAACCCGGCCCAACCCGCGAACCCGGACTAACCTGGACCAATCCGTCCACTCTTGGCTCAACCCGGGGAGACTCGGGCCGGGAATGGGCCCGAAAATAATTATATGGGCCTGGACGCGGGCTTGATTCGTGCTGTCCGGCCCAACCCGGCCCAACCCGCCCCTTCCAAACAAACCTATTTATTTATAATTTATTTACCCCACCAACCCATTTATGTGATAAACTAATCAGCCCATTTATGTAATAATCTGCCCAGCCCAGCCCACTAACACCTAATAACTTAATGTGTAGTCCACTAACCATAACAAAATCCATTTCTTTTTTATTCCAAAACCATTTAATTGTTCTTTTCTAAACACTCAAATCCTTTGCTAACTAAGTTACTCACATCACGACACACATCTTCTCTCTATTCTTCTTTCTTTCGCTCTTCAACTCAACTCTCAACTAAACATGACCCAAAACCTAACCGAAGAGATGAAGATATGGAAGAGAGAGAAGAGGATCTCAGTCGTACCTACCGCATTTAATGCGGAGGAGACCCCTCGGCTCTCTACCTCTCAGAGACACATAGTCAAATCCAATCGGTCTCGTCTTCTTCCCGTTGAATTTTTTCCCGTTGCCAACAACAACAAACAACTCTAATTCTCAGTTACATCGTCCTTTAAATGGTGTATAGTTGCAAGATATCTTGAATTCAAACCAGAGTGGGAGTGGTTATTCAACTCATGGATTCATCTGAAACCCACAAGGTAAACTCTCTTTCTATTTGATTTGGACTTTGAGGGTTTAAAGTTTTGATTTTTAGGGTTAGGGTTTCAATTTCCAATCTCTAAAACAATTTAGGGGTTATGATTTTGGGGCTACAATTTGGGGATCGGTTTTATGGTTTACTTTCGAGAATAAAGTTATGATTGTGGGTTTTATTTTGGGGATGAGGGTAACGATTTGGGGCTTAATTTGGGGATTTATGTTTTATTTTGGGGTTTAAACTTGAATGAGATATGACTTCAGCCTTTCTTCTTCTACTGATAAATTTTCTAAGTCAAACTACGTTTGAAGAATGATACTATCCTACATTAGAAGAAAATTATTTTTTTTTACAGAAAGATGAATTAAATTAGACTTTAATTTTGTTAAATATTAGTGTTTCAATCTTTATAATCTGTTTTATTGTCTAATATGTTTTTAAATGTGTAGTTCATGAGTAATGTTTATATGTTTTATTGTCTAATATGTTTTTTAAATGTTTTTAATTATTACTACTTTCTAATTTTTTATGTCTATATGATAATTAAGTGATTAAGTGATAATTACTTATAATTATGTTGTATAATCTGTTTTGTGTGTTTGTGATAATTAATCTGACTCATTAATTCATTATTTATACATTTTATTATAATATGTTTTATTTTCTAATATGTTTTAAATAAGATAATGTACCCTTTTATGTTTTAAGGTTGTTTAATGTATGATCTGTTATGATTTTCTTTCACAATTTGTTTTCTTATTAATTTTAGGAGGTAGACTCTTAATGTGTTTGTTGTTTTTCATGTAGAATGGGAATTCAAGTTCACCTCCAATTATACTTGTTGAGGCTGCATCTGGAGGAGGAACGAGAGAAGTTTCTAGTGGAGCAGCAACTAGACCAACACCAACCAGACCAGCAGCTAGACCAACAGGTCAAAAAAGTGGAGGTAAATTTCCTAAACAAACTAAAAAGACTAGTATTGCATGGAAACATTTTGAGAGGGTAGTTGACGAAAAAGATGCTGAAAATTTTGTCATTAAATGCAAACATTGTAATCATCCCTATGCCGATGATGTTAATAAGAGTGGCACAAATACCCTTTTAAGACATATGAAAAATTGCATTCACAATCCCGACAACAAAGGGAAGGGCAAACAACAAACTCTTACCGTCAATTTTTTTAAAGGCAAAGAGAGTTTGACATCTTGGCATTTTGATCAAAAAAAATGTAGAAATGCTTTAGCTAAGATGGTCATACTCGATGAATTGCCTTTCTCATTTGTCGATGGGGAGGGTTACAAAGAATATGTAGCTGCTTCTTGTCCTCAATTTGAAATACCATCTCGATGGACGGTAGCAAGGGATGTTGAAAATTTTTTTAAATTTCAAAAATCTAAACTTCAAGAGTATTTTCAATCTCAAACTCCACGTGTCTCATTGACAACAGACACTTGGACCTCTATCCAACAGGTTAATTATTCATGCTTAACCGCTCATTTTATCACTAATGAGTGGGTTTTGCGCAAAGAAATAATTAATTTCATTCCTATTGATAGTCACAAGGGTGATGACATAGGAAAATCTGTTGAGTTATGTCTTCGGTCATGAGGTTTAGATAAAATCATGAAGGTAACAGTTGATAATGCACTATCAAATGATGCCGCTATTTCTTATTTGAATCGGAGGATGAATGTTTTATCGAGCAATCTTTTTTTTGGGGGGGGGGGGGGGGGGGGGGAGATTTATGCATATGAGGTGCATAGCTCATATTATTAATCTTATTGTGAGCGATGGGATTGGAATGTTGGGTATTTCAATCGAAAGGGTTCGATGTGTTGTAAGATTTACACAAAACTCCCCAAAAAGACTTGCTCTTTTTAAAAAGTGTGTTGTTATTGCAAAACTTGATGACAAAAAATTGCTTTGCCTTGATTGTCCAACGAGATGGAACTCCACTTATTTAATGCTAGAGTCTGCATGTAGACTTCAAAGGGCTTTGGAGATTTACGAGGAAGAAGACCTTAGTTTTTTTATTGAAATGGACAAAAAAATTAGAAGAGGTAGTCTCGACGTTCTTGGTATGTTAACATACCAAGATTGGGCAGAATTACATTCTTTTATGGAGTTTTTGAAAATGTTTTATGATTTGACAAACAAAGTAAGCGGTTCAAAATATGTAACTTCGAATTGTATTTTGGATGACATCAGTGACATTTTTCATATGATAAAAAGGGGTCAAAGTAGTGCTATTCTTGATATGAGGCATATGGCTAATAAGATGAAAGCCAAGTTTGACAAATATTTTGGTAACATTGACACGCTGAATATGTACATCTTCATTGCACCTACTTTAGACCCTCGAAAGAAGTTGCGTTTTGTTAATTATGCTGTCAAAAATATTTACCCTCTACATATAAGTTCAAACATTCAGCAATATATAAATGATGCATTGCGTAACTTATTTGCTGAATATTTGATTTTGTATCCAATTGCCAATGAGTCATCCTCTATATCTGCTATGGGTTTATATGATGTCAATGAGGATGATACACCTAAAGTTGGGTGTAGTTTTGATGCGTTCAAGAGAGAGAACACCTCTCAAGATGAACATGAGATATCAGAGATTGACAAATATCTGAGTGAGCCTTTAGAGAAGGATCGAACTAGTTTCGATATTCTGAAATGGTGGAGTGCAAATTGTCATATATATCCTATTTTGTCAAACTTGGCTAGAGATATCTTGGCAATCCCTATCTCGACTGTTTCTTCGGAATCTGCCTTTAGTACGGGGGGTAGGGTAATAAATGATTTTCGAAGCTCTCTAAGTCCAACCATGGTCGAATCGCTCATATGCGCACAAGATTGGCTTAGAACAGAACCACCTCCTCTTGCTTTGATAGATGATATGGAGAATATGACTCTTTTTGAAGAAGGTATTTTTCTTATCCAACTTCATATAATATTTAGTTGTCTTTTATAGTGTGAAACTGAAAATTTACTATATCATGTGCAGAGCTATGGAAAGCAAATATCCCTCCTTCATCGTGAATGAAATATGAAGTTGAACGGTTGATGACCAAAAAGAGAAGGACCGGATGCGTTATTTTTTGGGTTAGTTCGTTGAAGACCACATGTCATTCAACGCTTTTTGAATGAGGAACAACATCTTTTGATCGTATGTGAACGTGAATACGGTTGTATGTTTACCAACCGTTGTAATTGTTATTATATTTTTATCTAAATTTGGGTTATTCAAATTTTTGTGAAGTTTCTAATTGTAGTTACTGGTTAATTAGTTATTGACAATATGGGTTTATAAATTTGAAGTATTATTTTTACACTTGTTAGTACACAAATATGTTAATTTTAAATGTTATGGACAGACCGGGCTAACCCGGAATCCGGCTGGGCTCAACCCGTCCAATTGTCCAGCGGGCAGCAAGCTTCATGGGCCGGGAATGGACATAGAAATAGTCAACCCGCTAAGTCCGGGTTGGGCTCAAAAATAAGCTATGGACTGTCCAACCCGGCCCATGCTCACCCATAGTGTGAGGGATAAATCCTTCAGTGATCTATTGAGTCAACTCATGTGACTCGTGATCGAGCCAATCACAGTCGTTATTGTTACCCTGTCACATGACGTTAGACTGAGTCAAACTCGTCACTCATCACATAGTGATCTCAAAGATCCTTCCGTCTGAGGATGTGAATTCACGTGCCGACATATGAGTGTGTTCATGAATGTATCTATGTAACATACTCACGATCGGGTTGTCCTATATCACCCCGTCTGGCGATATTATGATCTAACTCCGGCCCCCTTCTGGTCATGACCAGTAGAGCGTGATCATTTAGAGTTAGCCTCATACCTATCGCTTCTTATGAAGCTATTCTGATCGGGAACAGCTTAAGTGTGATTTTGTCTGATTTGTAGATCTACTATTATGTGTTGACACATCAATGATACAAATCAAATCATACTTAAAATATTACTACAACACTTAGTAATATAAATGCCGATTTTATTTCAACTAATAATCTTATTACACGAGTAGATTGAAAATACATTGTGGTAGGGCATAAAATCCCAACACATCCTACCTGAACGAGTGTGCTGAAATAGCCTCCCGCAGCATACAATATTAAGTTCCATGCGATAACTTATTGCAGTGTACATGTACTGTATGATGCGAGAAGGTATGTCATGGAACATAGCATGTGCGCTTCAACAAGCTCTCGCAACGTGCATTATAAAATCACCACCCCAAAACTACCAGAATGCCCCCCAATACCAAGACGTTGGTCCATATTATCAAGAGAGACCCCTACATGATATTTCCTACCATGGTAGTTGTGAAATTTACTATTACCAAGAAGAATCATCCTATCGAGAAACGATGTAAGGTGATTTTCTGAATCCTCCTCCTCAAGAGAAGATGTTAGAATTGAAAAAGGTATATACGGATTTTATGCAAAAAAATGAAGAGGAAGCTAGAAAATTGGAAGAAAGTAGGGAGATTCTAGACAAAGAGTATGAGTTGTGGGACTTGCAAAGGGCTAATGTGGAGACTCGAGCTAACATGGACGATAATGAAATCAAAGTTTATGATTTGGACCTTGCATTTAATCTTCCTCAATAAAGTGAACAAGAAGGAGCCGGTGGTATTGAACCAAATGGGATGATGAATGATGAGTAAAAAAGTCGAAGAGCCATAATTCATGCAACTTATCACAATGTTGGATGAGTCCAATGAAGCCGATCATGAGCAAGAGGCCAAGGATGAGATATGTTGGCGTCAAGGCAAACTTGGTGATTAATCTCCAAAAGAAATAAAGGATGAAGTGGTCGAAGTGCCACCATTAGCTCAAGAGACGACAAAGGAGCTATCGTTGTCTCAAGTGAGTAGTGATGTCGACTCTTCTCTAGAGGTCGTAGATTAAGATCATGAGGAGCATTTGGTGGAGCCAACCCGAGTAGTAGAGAAAGTATTCAACCACGATGTGCATAAAGGCGTATTGGTAACAGAGCCCGTGATTGAGACAAAAACATGAGCCCTACCTCCTCTTATTTCATCTCTTAATTCTGGCTTAATCACAAATTTTATATATGCTTTTTTCAATAATGATATGTCGTTGGTTCTCTCTAATAATATTTCTTTTCATGATGAAAGGTATATTATTGACAAACTAGTGAAGTAGAAGCAAGAGTTAAGTGGGATAAGACTTATCTTGATCCTCCAAGAAGGAGAAGAGGTCATGGTCGAGAAAGATGAGAGAGATGAGTTTTGTACATATATTCACCAAAGGTGACATCTCTCCTTATTTCTCGTATGCATCATATCTTCTTTTGATGTACAATTTTTTTGAAAAAATTAAGGGCAAGTGTGGTTTTGCATTTGAAAATTTTGGTGCCTCTAGGCATAAGTTCTATCGTTTTATGTTTAAAGAAAATTTGTGAAAGATGCGACGTTTTGTGCCCTTAATGGAAATCTCTTCTACTTACATAGGAATATTATTAAATGATTTCAAAATTATTGTTTTTGATAAGGGAAAATATCGATTTCCAAATGTTTGCATGTTGTAGTAAAAATTTGGTAAAGTCTTAAGTGTGGTATGTACCAATTGTATACACCACATTTTGGTCATTTTTATGTTTTTAGTGTTATTTAAGTCCGAGTAAGGTTCGTACACACCACAATCGGGTTTATTGAGTCAAGCCCTAAATGTGGTGTGTGAGCACATACCACAATCGAGTCTCGCATACACGTGCATAATATATGTGAACTTGCTGATTGATTTGCTTGAAAACTCTAGTAGTTTATTTATTGAGCAATTGCTTTCGTGATTCGTTGCATATTGAAAAATCACGGAAAAACTTTTGGATTTGTGTTTGTAAGGTGGAATGTTTAGTTACTAATATCGAGGTGAGTTTGACTAGTGGAACCTGCGTGTGGCTTTTTCAGTTGCATGTTTCTCTCTCTTCATTCCTAGTCTGACAAGCTAGCAATCTTCCACGTCCAAGCAGTCAATTACCTATATTTTTGTTGTTGTAAAATTAAAAATTACTTATTTGATTGCATTTCATTTAAAATGTCTTCTTGATATCTTGTTTCTCCTTGTAAGAGTAGTTCTTGCAACTATTTCAAGAAATAGAGACAATTCAAAACTGCATGCATCGATAAGTAACATATGGACCTTGTAAAACGAGATCATTCTCTATATTATTGTCATTTCCATCATGCATGTCATCCAGATATTCGTCGTTTACCTCTATATCCATGTGCATCTTTTGATTGTGATATTTTTCACTTCTCAACAAGCTTGATCATAATATCTCCAAACAAGCTTTTTTGGAAAATTATTTAAGTCAACCATTTTCCTTGATTCATTCATGTATTTATCCTTTTCAAGTCCATTAGTTAGGGCTACTCATATTTCACCAAAATCTGGGCAATATCGACTTGAACTTAAACCAAAGAATCGGTCGGTTCTCGATTCTACTTTGTCAAAACCGAAGTCTATTGGTTGATTCTCAATTCATGATTGGGAATCATCAGTTTAACTGAGAATTCAGACTCCTACATATAAAATCAAAATATTAACACTAAACAAAACCTTGGCGACTATGCTAGAGAGACTTTAGTTTAAGTCTACTTTTATATAATATGTTTTAACTTTATGCATTTTCTTCACAAATTTCCACTTATCTTAGTCTCACATTGCTTAAATACTAAACTCTCACACTTCCTCTCCACTGTTAAATAGTAGATTTCCACTCTAGGCACCACGAGGTTTAATGTTTTTTTGGTTTTTTATTTGAAGGTAAAACGAATTTTATTAATTAAATAGGAACTAACCCAATATTAAGCCGGACAACTGAACCTACAGATGGTGGGATTCAAGAATTTAATTTTAATTTTTTTAAATAATACTTTTGGTTTTTCGGTTTAAATGAAAACTGACCGAAAATATTGTCGGTTATATTTGAAAGTTGTTTCCTAACTGGTTCCGCTTATAATTCCGGTTATTGAATGTGAATAACTGATGATGCTGGTTCGGTTTCTTGTTTTGGTGTTTGGTTCTTGTGAGCATCCAGCCTCAGTTATTTCTAAATCTTGATATTATGATTTTGCATGTTTTAAATACATGCGTCTTAATCCGTCATTGTTTTCAAATATGAAGCTCATGTCTAATCATTTTACTATCCATACAAATGATAATTTGTATATATTTGATATATATTCTCGTATTATGTTAACACCATGTGTCTTAGTTCAATTTTTTTTTGTAACTTATTAATCTTGTTTTCATGGGTCAATATGTAGTAGGAGATGTTAATATATATGTGTGTTTCCTCTTCATCTATCAATGTGCATGATCTAAAGATGGACCAAATCTACGAGAAATCTAATAAGACAATCCACTAGTTCGAGTTCATATTGCTCCGACTTATACTCTGAATATAAATTTATCATGGTTTTGTTGTTTTGCCAATTTTTTACATTGTTGTCTTGATTATCTTTCTTCTTAACAAGGTTGTGAAACTCGGATCACATGGATATATTAATCATTTGTCAAAACGGGAGATTTGACAAACTCGAGGAGATCGCGAGAAGATCGTTGCAAAATGCATTTTGTAATAAATAAATATGTATAAATAAAAACTCATATTTATTATTAATTAAAGACCAAATAAATGATGTTGAATTATTTTAAATTTAAAACTTGTTAATAATCACTACTTTCTCTTTTACAAATTGAATCACAATTCACAACATAGTATAAAATAGTTATCAGACAAGATAATTATGCTATCAATTGCGATTTGCAAAACAAAATCAATTTGGACCGAATTAGACCAGAAATAATTAGTTTAAGTATAAATAGACCGAAACTAATTAATGTAAATCGGAGTAGATCAAAATTAATTGATTTGGACCGAAATAGACTGAAATTAATTTAAATTTGGATGTGTTAACTGGGGTTGACCGGTATTTTCACCGATACATGCTGTTTCGTCGTAAAAGCTTGGAAAAAACAATATAGCCGGTAGATTCTCAACAATCAACTAATTTTCTTTGTCATGATTTGTTAGTATCAATTTCATTAAAGAAAAATAGTGAATGCGTTTCTTGCCAACTCGGTAAATATTACAGACTTCATCTTTCCATGAATAAATCACACTCGTTTGTACCTTTTAATCTCATACACTATGATTTGTGGGTCGGTCACCCACCATTTCGATGAGATATATGTTATTTTTGTTATTTCAGTTGATGATCACACTCGTTTTACTTAGATTTATCTAATGCATCATAAACATGATGTCAATAATCTTTATTCTAAATTTAAAACATGATTGTGTTAAAAATTATCAAAATACTTTGTAATAAAAATAGTAGGTAATTCAAGGAGAATCGTTTAGCAACTTTAGAACAAAAGCCAAACGCCGAATCAAATGCTTCACCAAATATTAGTCATATATTGTATCACAAAGACATACATTGCTTTAAAAAAACAAAGAAATTGTGTACACATATATTGGGCTCGCGAGGTACTGGACGAATCGGTTAATTATGGGCCCGTAGTTATGAGACATTGGTCGAAACTGGGGTTATAGGCCCATATGTTTGACAGAAGTGAGAAAACCCAGAGAATAGAAGGGACAATATAGTAATTTGGAACTCCGAACCTGCAAAACCCTAGATTTATAAGAACCCTGAAAGCTGTGTGTGCCTCCAAGTCCAAGTCCAGATTACGAAACCCTAACGAAATCAGGCATGCCTCCGAAGCTCGATCCCTCGCAGGTGGTGGAGGTGTACGTCCGCGTCACCGGCGGAGAGGTGGGAGCAGCCAGCTCTCTCGCTCCCAAGATCGGTCCTCTTGGTCTGTCCCCTAAGAAGATCGGAGAAGACATCGCCAAGGAGACTGGCAAGGACTGGAAGGGCCTCAGAGTCACCGTCAAGCTCACCGTTCAGAACAGGCAAGCCAAGGTCTCCGTCGTCCCCTCCGCCGCTGCCCTCGTCATCAAGGCCCTCAAGGAGCCCGAGCGCGACAGGAAGAAGGTCAAGAACATCAAGCATAGCGGCAACATCTCTCTCGATGATGTCATCGAGATCGCCAAGATCATGAGGCCCAGATCCATGGCCAAGGAGCTCAGCGGCACCGTCAAGGAGATTCTCGGCACCTGCGTCTCCGTCGGCTGCACTGTCGATGGGAAGGACCCCAAGGACCTTCAGGAAGAAATCGACTCCGGCGATGTTGAGATTCCTCAGGATTGAAGAGAGTGAGCCTTTATTGAAACAAAACCTTTCATTTCTGCCTTGTTTTACTATCAGTTTTGGATATTTTAGTTGTTTTCTTACTTTCGAATCAGTATTTCTCTGAATGATGGTTTATTCAAGGATTGAACTTCTGTGATCATAATCTGTTTGATTTTGAATCACTTTTTATGGATAATTATATATTTCCAAATGCAACTTGTTTGAATCACTATTTGCTTCTGTTTCTGTTGTTTTTTGGTTGGATATGCAATCCATTATCAAATATATTGGTTCCTAATTCCTTGAAAATGTGAGCAGTCTTTAATTTAGACAATGTTGTGAGCATTGTTTATTTTAATTACTTGTTATGAGTTGTTGTCACATCTGTGCATGCATTTGCTGGTGATGCTGTAGCCTAAATAGTTTTATGTTAATGCATTGTTTGTTGTTTTTGTCATTTCTGGCTTGGCAGTATAGGTTATATGTGTCAGTCTTTGACATAGATCATAATTGTGGTCGATTCTGTATGTGGCTTTGTTCCTCTCAAACAATGTGAATTGATTTTCTTAGAAGAATGATTTATACTGTGTTTTTGAACATTGTTTGTTTCAATTACTTGTTATTAGTTCTTGTTACTTGATTTTATATATGTTAACTATGTTTTGTTTACTTCTGGGTATTCATTTGAAGTTGCAGGAAATGCTTTAGACTAAATAATTCACTGTTAATGCATTGTTTGTGCGGATTGAATTGTCATTGCTGGCTTGGTAGTGTAGGTTATGTTTTAGTCTGACATAGAACATAATTGTGGTTGATTCTGTATGTGACTTTGGTCCTCTCAAACAATTTGATTGATTTTCTTAGAAGAGCATGGCTTGTTGGTCTTGCATATGCTGTTTGATTTTGACATGCTCGATGTTCTTGTATCCATGACCTTAAGAGCTAGTCTTTCAGTTTGCGATGGGCTCTAATATATAGATAAGATGTACTCACTTTTTATGCTCTTGTTGGTAAGGCCTAGGTCTTCCCAATCTGATTTTGCCACATGTCTATTAACTGAAGTTATATAATTCAGAATATGTTCTGCACTTCACATATGAGATTGTAATTCCTGATTGGTGAGGATTGTTTTTGTGAAATCATCTCTTGTTTGCATGTGCCTTTAGTCTGATATTATTGTTGAAGTGATTTTAATGTATTGCATGCTGATCTGCTGAGTGAAAGTTTATATATTAATGTGTGTATAATGCAGCTCAGGTTCTTAACCTGGGTTACTGCTAAATAGCTGTGTGTTATAGCCATGTATATTTCAGAAGTTTTGAGTTCTCTTACTGTTAAAAAATAAGCCTTATCTTGTAAGTTTGAATTCTATACAGTTTTGGATATTCCAAGTACAAGTACGGGCAATAATTATCGATCAGATATCATTTCCTAATATTGACCATATGATTTTATTTGCTTTGTGTTGTGTTGTGATCCTTAAGTTGCTGATATTCTTCAAACAGAATGGCAAATATTTGCTGGTATCCAATTGCAGCTCAAATCCCCATTTCCGGCACGGCTATTTTGGAGCCCAGAATAGCTCTTGCTATTCCTAAAACTATTCTTAGGAGCCTCCGTTGTCCTTATAAAAGCTTCTCCACCCCATAAGCAAACTTCAACGAACACCTCAAACACCTAATAAATAACTTGTAAATAAACACTCAACACTGGTGGATAGATCTGGAGCAACAAATAAATCACACAGCCATCTCTTCTTTCTTGGGGGAGAAAGAAGGAAGAGACTGTCACCACTCGATCCCTTTACAAGTTTTCAGCGACTCATTTGCGATGGTGAAACAAATAACAAGCGTGCTACCGATGCAGTCATGGACTGAGGAGGTGGCTCCAGCTCGCATGATTCGCCCACACAGGCCCGCCACCACCTTCCCGCGTTTGGCAACGATCGCGGAGGAGGTGTTGCTCGAGGGCCGCAACGAAGACTGATAGAGGGGGTTGAGGAATACAATTTTGGAGGCTGTGTGTTTCTGCTGCTGCTGCTAATAATAATATCAATTTTATTTGTAATTGTATAAGCATTGGATGGATTTTACGTGTAGGAAGACGAAGACGAGAAATGAAGCATGTAAGCAACTTGAGGGGACGAATTGTATGTGGTGTAACTATTTTCATCCCACTCATGTGTTGTGTAGCATATGTTCTTGTATAGGAGCCTTTTTTTCCTTTTTCTTCTCCTGTAAAATATTTGATTCTATTATTCATATAAAACGCTGCTTTAGATTCTTCTATATTCTTTCTTTGTAATTGTAATGGACTCAAATATTTACTTCCCTGCCAACTATGTTTGTCTTCATTTTGTGTTGCTAGTTTATTCGATACCAACGCAAATATGCAACCTCTTAGTAAATTTTGGAATAATTAAACGAAGAGAAAATTATAGTTTGTTACCTTCACATAATAACATGATTACCACTTTGGTAGCCTAAACTGTTAAATGACAATCTTCACTGCAGTCAAGTTTCGGTGTTGCACTATCAATAACACAAATAATTTTCTGGCAAGAAAATCAAAATATCCCTTAATTTTTCAAAAGAAGAAAAAATGGCTTAATTAGTCAACTTTGATCAAGGTTGTGGAGCGCATATCGAAAGATATATTAATATCAGACAGCTGACAAAAAGAGACATTTGACAAACCCGAGTAGATCGCGAAAAGGTCGCAACAAAACGCATTTTGTAATAAATAAATATAAATAAACTCATATTTATTATTTATTAAAGACAAAATGAATGATATTAAACCATTTTTAATTTCAACTTGTGAATGATAAGTATTTTCTCTTATACAAATTGAATCAAAATTCACAACACACTATAAATAGTTATCAAGTTAGATACTCGTACTATTAATTGTAATTTGCAAAACAAAGTCGATTTGGATCAGAATTAATTAAGTTAAACCAGAGTAGATCGGATTATGGCGAAATTAATTAATTTAAATCGGCGTTGATCAAAATTAATTGATTTATTTCATCGGTATTTGTCGTTTCATCTCGAAAAGCTTGAAATTACCGACATATCGCAGGTATATCGACAAGTATCGACGATATCCATAACATTGATATTGATGAATAACCATTAATTAATATTTCATAAAATAATTAATAAATATAAATATTAAAAAAAATCTAAAAAAAATCTTAATAATTATGGTAACAACCTCAAACAAAAACACTTGAACATACATTATTCTCACGTAATTATATTAATGTGAAAACAAAAATACCCTGATTGTAATTCAAATTTTCACGAGTAAAGCTACTTCATTCTCCTCCTAGAATCTTCTTCTTTCTCCATAACTTGGTTGCTTCATTTCCAAATACAAACTCAACACCAACACCACTTTTCCACACTTACGGAAAGAAACCACCAAGATAGGAAAAATTAGAATCAACTCAACCTCTCTCAAACATTTCATTGAACACACAATTTTCTCAAACATGACCTCTAAGTAATACACCTACAATAATGGAGCAGGAGTGTACTTAGCGTACTCGAACTTGAACTCCATCTTCTCATTCAATCCTATTTCCACCATATGAACACTTCCAAAGAGCCACCAACATGCAATTACAAGTATAGCTGTTGGGATAGCACACCCTCCAATCTGACTCGATAAAAAAGATATTAACATCTTGACACAAATCCACAATCTCCAAACACCTAACGAAGAAACTCATTGCCCATGGAGACACATGGTTTCATGAATCGACGTGCCCAAATGCTAAAAGTCGTATGTGGGCATTATGTATATTAATTCATTAACCATCTTAAATAACAATTTAAGCCTCTACTTATCAACTTAAGTTTTTAGCCGTGTTGAATTCTAACATGGTATCAGAGCTTGGTTAGCTTGGTTGGATTGGATCAGACCTACATGTCATTCGTTTTGGGTTTAAGACCCATGGATTAAAGGTCGTATCGGCACCCCCTGCTCGTTGTTTACACGTGCCTTTCAACCCGACTTGCACGCGAGATGGAGTGTTAGAGCACCTCTTCTAAATGAAGTTAATTCAGTAATCATATTAAATAAGAATCTGGGCCTCCACATATTAGTTTGAGCTTTTAGGTGGGTTGAGCTTCTAACAATGTCGATATTGATCAGATTGTCCAAACAAAGAAAATGTAAGAGCATCTATTATGTTGCTCCCTACATTTAAACTAATATAGGGAGTGTAAGAGCACTCTCCTCTCGTATCTCTTCCTGATTCTTCTCTTTCACCCCTCGTCACTCACTCTCTAATTTTCTGAAGGATCATATTGATTAGAAGTGGAAGATAAAGTACATTCGATAGGCACAACTCCATTTGGGTCTTCTTCCTCCTCCTCACTCTTGTCCTGTAACTTTTTGGTTATGATTTTGTGAATTTATGTTGTTTTTTGAAAGCGAACTTTTCATTCATAAAATCACGAGAGGGATAGAACTACACCCGCGAAGATTGAGCATCAGGCGTGTACAATTTGCAAGTAAACAGTAAAAAACAGCCATAAGACACCCAACCTCTCTGGACACCTCCAGGCAACAACGTTCGACACACCGACTACTGAAAATAAAACACACTAAATAAATGAGACATGTGTACACTCCGACAACCGTTCAACAACACTAAAACACGAAACCCACAACACAAACTAAAAACAAACCACCATTCGACCTTCCTTGGGAGAACATCCTCTCATGTGAGCCCATACACCTCCGGGAGCACTGCTCCTCATGCATCTCCCACGGGGGGTATCTGATAACAAACCAAACATGGGTTTCTCGGCATGTCCCGATTCACAGAAACCTTACAACACAAAACTGGTCTTGGTATTACCTATGGGAATACTCGAATGAGCCCGACAAAACGGCATCCAAAACCCGCAGACCAAGAACCGTCAAAAACACTACACCATTTGGGCAGTAGGGCAACACTCTCCAATTGAGTGTCCTGCTCTTAACCAAATAAAGACAGCGTATATAGGAAAGCATGCTGCCATAATCTGAATTAAAGCAGCACACATGTTGTGCGCTGCCCTAAGCCCCTTTAAAGCAGCCCATTCTTTATGTGTGCTAACATTTAATGAGCTTATGGCAGCACACATCACATGTGTGTTGCTTCAAATATGACCGTTAATTATATGCCAGTTTGCTGTTACGTTTAGATTGAGTATATTTTTAGTGGACAGAAAGATGTCTGTTCACATGTTTTTGGCTACATTTTTACCGAACAGAAATATGTCTTTTCGCATGTTGCAACATCTTGGCAAGACATCTTCCGAAACGATAATTTTGGTAAGTTCGGGTTTAAGAGATATTCTATATTGAGCGTGATTCTGTACGATTCAGATGTGTAGAAGCATATGGAAACTTCATATTCGTTGGGGATATGTTCTAAAGGGTTAAGGAAACCCTAGAGATCATGTAGAGACGAGGCAGCTGCTATAAAAGCCAGAGAGCGTTCCTTTAGCAGTTTGGTTCTTCCCCCCTTTTGTTATTGTAGTTCATCTTTGTGTTGGATATTCAGAGCTCCTAAGCGTGTAGGACAAGCGTGTTGGGAGGCTGAATATTTTGATAAAGATCGAGATTGTGTGATCAATCATTGTTCGAGAAGAATGAGTGTTTGACTGATTTGGGTTGTGTTCGCGCGATTGAAGCCTCGTGCATCCGTTGAAGAATAGAAACTAATTCGAGCAGAGGCGTTGCTTGAAGAGTGGAATTGAGAGATGATCTCAGATTCAGGGGGAGACCCTGAGATATGTTATCACTTGTAACAATAACATAAAGTTAAATGATTTATGTGATGATCATAGGAACTTGTATGTTTTGGTTGATTACGAAATAGTGAAACCTTTCCACTGGCAGAGTGCCCTCAAACGTAGGTGAAGTTGCACCGAATTGGGTAACCATATCTCGTGCCATTTACTTTTCTGTTCTGTGTGTTATTTTTACTCTGTGCATCAGCAAGTGTCTATTACTAAATCTTAACATTGTGAGAGACATCTTGCGACTAACCAGAATTTCAATTGGTATCAGAGGGGCTACTTAATCCTATAAGTGATTTCCTGTAAACAAATTCTGGGCACCAGGCAAGGATAGTTCAAAAGAAGGAGGTTCGATCAATAGGCCTCCTGTACTTGAAGGGACGAACTTTGGCTACTGGAAAGCCTGAATGAGTGCGTTCATGAAATCACTTGACAACAAAACCTAGAATGTAGTAATTCATGGGTGGGAAGCTCCTCAGTTTGTGAATGCCCAAGGAAACATGACATATCCCAAACCCGAAAAGGAGTGGAGTCATGCAGAAGAAGAGTCGGCCTTGGGTAACTCACGCGCTTTGAATGCTATATTTAATGGTGTTGATATAAATGTATTCAGGTTAATAAACACATGCACAAGTGCATATGAAGCCTGGGAAATTTTCATCACTACCTATAAGGGGACTACCAAAGTTCAAGAGAAAATTTTCAATATATCACCACCAACTTTGAAACTTTATCCATGAAAGAAGGTGAGACCATCGCTGAGTTCAATATAAGAATCAAAGACCTCGCTAATGAGTCTTATTCCCTTGGGAAACCTATAACGGATGAGGATCTGGTCAGGAAGACTTTAAGAGCCTTGAGTCCAAGGTTCAAAATGAAGAGCACCGCCATTGAAGAAGTCCATGATCTTAAGACTCTTAAATGTGATGAACTCATGGGTTCACTCATGACATTCGAGATGTCTCTTCCGAGCATGGATAAGAAACACAAAGAGTTAGCACTAAAGAGCTCTTCACATAGTCTAAAAGAACAGGTGCATTCTGAGTCTGATGATGAGATTGATGAAACAATTGCAATATTAGCTAAAAATTATGGCAGGGTCATGAAACGGTTCAACCAACTGACTGGGAAGAATGTCTCCCAATATGTCAAAGACAACCTGCAACAAAAGGATCAGAAATTTGGGAATACTCTAAATGGCGGAAGAGGTATGGAACGTGATGAAAAATGGAAGGGCGTTCAGTGCCATGAATGTGAAGTTTTGGGTCACATCTAGAGGGACTGTCCAAATTTCTTGAAGAATCAAAAGAAATGATACAATGTCACACTATCTGATGAGAAAGAAAAAGACAATGACTCAGAATAAATAAGTAATTTTGTTGCATTCACAGCTCCGTCTTCATCTTATAATACTGAACATGTTGATGAAACAGATAGGATATTGGAAGCTTATAACTCTACTGAACTACTGTTAGAAGATGCCATGAATGATGCCTATAACATGTTATATACCAAATGGGTGGAAGAGTCTAAAATTATAGAGAAACAGAGGGATCTCATTCTCTCCCTTATTGAAGATAAGACGAGACTTCTAGAAACTATCGTCAATCTAAAGCAAGAAGCCAATCGCCTGAATGGGGAACTAGATCAGATGACCAAAACAATCAGGATGATGAACTCTAGTACCGACACTTTAGACAAACTCTTGACCATTGGAAAACCAACCACGAACAAGAAAAGAATAGGGTACACTCACGAGGCTTCCACGTCTCAGACTGTGTTTGTTCCTCAAAAAGCTGGGAACCGGATGTCTAGCAAGATTTCGAAGACATCTGGTACAAATAAAGTTTAGAAACATCATCATCAACATCTTTTTGGCTTTCCTAAAAGACCACGGTGCGTCTGTCACTACTATGGACAGAAGGGGCACACACGTCCTTTTTGCTATCATCTATACGAGAGAAAACACATTCGACATCAATCATCCCAAAAGCATGTGTCGTCTCGCCATAAGATCTCTCATCGGAAAGAATGGAGAATAAAGAATGTAATCTACCATGCCAACATTGCATACACAACACTTACGACTTTCACCAGTACGGATTAATACTTTGACAATGGATGCTCTCGCCACATGACTGGTAATCACAATCTTTTAACCAACATAAGGCCATTTTTCAACTGTTTTGTTCCATTTGGGGACAATTCAGAGCCAAAGTGATTGGGAAAGGGAAACTAAACTTTTCGGACTTCCCCAACCTAACCAAAGACTTGTTGGTAGAAGGACTCACTGCTAACTTGATTAGCATCAGTCAATTATGCGATATTGATCTAATTGTAAACTTTGATTGTGACATATGTGTTGTGCGAAATAAGAAACAGGTCGAGCTCATGAAGGGAACCAGATCCAGAGATAATTGCTACCTTTGGTCTTCAACTGACTCTCCAGTGTCCAAATGTCTTTTCTCCAAATCAGATGAGGCCAAACTATGACACCAAAGGCTGTGACATATAAACCTCAGAAGCATGCAGAAGGTGATCTCTGAAAGAGCCATAATTGGCGTCCCAAACCTCCGGATTTATGAAGGAAGAATATGCAATGACTGCTAAATTGGGAAACAAGTCAAGTTGACACACAAGAAGGTGCAACATCTTACTACTTCGAGAGTACTAGAGCTGCTGCACGTGGACCTGATGGGACCGATGCAAGTTGGAAGTCTCGAAGGAAAGAAATATGTTTTTGTGTATGTCGACGACTTCTCCAGGTACAGTTGGGTAGATTTTTTTACATGAAAAATCTGATACTTTTTCTATGTTCAAACCTCTGCGCAACAAAATACAAAGGGAAAAAGGTGATAGCATTGAGAAAATTGTTAGACTTCGAAGAGACCATGGGAAGGAGTTCGAAAATAGTAGCTTCACCAGTTAATGTGATTCGAAGGGTATAGTTCATGAATTCTCCGCACCCATAAATCCTCAACAGAATGTAATCGTAGAAAGAAAAAATTGAACTCTTCAGGAGATGGCTAGAGTGATGATGTTCACCAAAGACATACCTACTCACTTATGGGCTGAAGCTCTCAACACGGCTTGCCATACTCACAACAGAGCTAGTCGTCGTCCAGATACTAATACTACTTCTTATGAAATATGGAGGGGGAGAAAGCCAAATATCAAATATTTTCACATCTTTGGCTCGGTATGCTACATACTGGCCGATAGGAATCCTCGATGCAAGTTCGATCCCAAAAGTGACGAGGGGATATTTCTCGGGTATTGTAGGAACAGTCGTGCTCTTCGGGTCTTCAACAGATGAACAAGGTCCGTGACGGAGTCCATCAACGTGGTTATAAACGATGCTAACGATATTTATGACAAGATTAATGATGAAGATGAAGTTACTCCATATGTTACAGGTACTCCAAAAAATCGGGACGTTGTCCCGAATGTCAGGGCAGATGTTAAAGATACAGGGCTAGACATTGTGAGTGACAATGTTCCAGACACCGAAAATGTTCCTGACACAGAACCCCTAATCGTGCCAGAACGAGGAATTCCTTCGAGCAAAATTCAAAAAGACCATAGACTGTATAAAGTAATTGGAAACATTGAAGATGAGATTCGTACTCGACCTAAAACACCAGTGAACTACAGAGAGATGATCGGTAATGTTTGTTTTGTTTCTAACATCGAACCCAAGAATGTGCAGGAAGCAATTAATGATGAATACTGGATAAATGACATGCAAGAGGAGCTCGGACAGTTCGAAAGAAATGATGTTTGGGAACTAGTGCCCAAGCCTAACAACGTAAATGTCGTCGGGACAAAGTGGATCTTTAAAAACAAAACTGATGAGCATGGCAACATCTCTCGAAACAAGGCAAGGCTTGTAGCTAAAGGGTACGCTCAAGTTGAGGGAGTTGAGTTTGAAGAAACATTTGCTCCGGTAGCAAGGCTCGAAGCAATAAGGTTACTTCTGGGCATTGCGTGTCATCTCCAGTTTAAGCTTTTTTAGATGGATGTGAAGAGTGCATTTCTCAACGGATACCTAAATGAAGAAATGAAGAAGTGTTAGTAGCTCAACCAGAAGGATTTGTCGATCCTATCTCACCTCATCATGTTTATAAGCTCAGGAAAGCCTTATACGGACTCAAACAAGCTCCACGTGCATACGATTAACTCAATTTCTTATGCAGAATGGCTATACCAGGGGAGGAGTGGATCAAACATTTTTTTATAAATAAGGAAGGCTGAAACATCATGATTGCACAGACCTATGTAGATGATATCGTGTTTGGAGGAATGTTAAACAAGATGGTGTAACATTTTGTGAGACAAATGCAATATGAGTTTAAGATGTGTATGGTGGGAGAATTAAATTATTTCTTGGGGTTTCAGATCAAGCAGATGGAGGATGGGATATTCATTTCTTAGAGCAAGTATGCAAAGAACATAGTAAAGATTTTTGGCCAAGAATAGGCATCCCACAAGAGAACTCCTGTAGCCACACACACACCAAGCTTATCAATGACGAATAGGGCGAATCAGTGGACTAAAGTTTATACCGAAGCATCATCGGGAGCATTCTATATCTTACTGCAAGTCGACTTGATATAACATTCTCTGTTGGTGTCTATGCTAGATATCAATCTAATCCCAAAGTAAGTCACCTTACTCAAGCCAATCGCATTCTGAAGTACTTATCGGGAACTTCTAACCTTGGTCTTATATATTCATTTGATACATCATCTACTCTGGTTGGATATTGTGATGCTGATTGGGCTGGGAGCATAACAGATAGAAGAAACACATCGGGAGGTTGTTTTTATTTAGGGAATAACCTAATTTCATGGTTCAACAAGAAACAAAATTGCATCCTCTCTCAACAGCTGAGTCTGAATACATTGCTGCTGGTAGCAGTTGCACTCAACTCCTATGGATGAAGCAAATGATTTCCGAATACGGTGTCAGTCAAGATGTCATGACATTGTTCTGTGACAACATTAGTGTCATAAATATCTTCAAAAATCCAGTGCAACACAGTAAGACCAAGCATATTGACATCAAACATCATTTTATACGAGATCTGGTGGAAGACAAGAAAATCCAGTTTGAGTGCATTCCCACTGAGAAACAACTAGCTGATATCTTCACAAAATCATTGGATGCTACCAAATTCGAGGATCTCAGGTTCTCGTTAGGACTCTACTCTATTGAACAATAAAGGACCTACAAATTTTGGAAGGGGAATATGTGTTTTTTTTTTCTGGCCCCTTCACAGATCTAAGAAGAACAATATGAGCCTGAACTCATTCGAGGCCCAACTATTGATAAGGCAACAACTCTATTTTGAAATATCTCTGACATGTGATCATTACCCATGAAAAAGGAAAAAAATGTGAAGATCAAGGGTTTTGATTTGTAAACTAAGACTCTCGTTATTCTGATTATCTCGATTCTCTCTCTCTCTCCCCTCGGTAAGGAGAATGAAGTAGACTCCTTTCTGGGTCAAGATGTTTGTATTGATATTCCATCATCTCTTGGTCACAATGATTGTTCTCAAGTAGAAATCATGGAAAAAGATTTTGGTCTGAACTAGATTGCTGAAGTGGAGGTTGAAGAAGATATCGATGAAGCGGCCAAAGAGATTGTCGACAAAGATTTTGATGAGAACGTCCAGGAGGATGTCGAAGAAAATGTGACAACATCATCTATTCAGGTGCATGTTGGTGAAAGTGAAGGTGGTGGAGAAGATTTTCACCAAACCGATGAAGTTCTTAGCAAACTTTCGGTCAGAAACGACGACCAGAAGAAAAGGAAGGAAAACCTATATGTTCTTAGTAAGAAAAAGCATAAGAAATCTGTAACAATGTCTAGACATCTGGTAGATAATGTATTATTTTACCAAGATGATGAATTCTTGAATGGAGGGCTCCTTCGAACTATCATTAACATAGAGTTCAGAAAAATCTTTGTAAGAGGTCATTGTTTTGAGTTCCCTGCTGAGATTATTATCAACTTCATTGGAAGAGAGACGCCTGCTTCTGTGGACCACGTTCCCTCCCTTCATACCATCGCCAAGGAAATCTCAGGTGAGGTAAGAAAGACCTGGCTATCCGAGTTAACTTTTTGTGATGTCTCCTTTACTCTATGTCTTTATTTTACTCTAATGATTAAGCTGATATGCTTGTTGACTCTTTGTGTCCTGGTTGAATTGTTGGTACTTTTGGCATGTTTTTGAGCCAATCAGGGGGAGAAGAAGAATGATATGTCTGAAGACATGATTGGGCATCTTTCTGTGACTTGATATTTGACTCTTAGCAATAATAGAAGCATAAAAGTGTTTGCCTAAAAAATAGCCAAAGGGGGAGATTGTTGTTACGTTTAGATTGACTATATTTTTAGTGGACAGAAAGATGTCTATTCACATGTTTGTTGGCTACAGTTTTAGCGAACAGAAATATGTCTTTTCGCATGTTGCAACATCTTAGCAAGACATCTTCCGATACGATAATTTTGGTAAGTTTCCGGGTTAAATAGATATTCTATATTGAGCGTGATTTAGTATGATTCAGACGTGTAGAAGCATATGAAAACTTCATATTCGTTGGGGATATGTTCTAAAGGGTTAATGAAACCCTAGAGATCATGTAGAGACGAGGCAGCTGCTATAAAAGCCGGAGAGCGTTCCTTTAGCAATTTAGTTCTTCCCTCCTTTCGTTATTGTAGTTCATCTCAATGCTGAATATTCAGAGCTCCTAAGCGTGTACGACAAGTGTGTTGGGAGGCTGAATGTTTTGACAAAGATTGACATTGTGTGATCAATCATTGTTCGAGAAGAATGAGTGCTTGACTGATTTGAGTAATGGTCGCGCGATTGAAGTCTCGTGCATCCGTTGAAGAATAGAAACTAATTCGAGCAGAGGCGCTGCTCGAATAGTGGAATTGAGAGAGGATCTCAGATTCAGGGGGAGACCCTGAGATTGGTTATCACTTGTAACAATAGCATAAAGTTAAATGATTTGTATGATGATCATAGGAACTTGTATGTTTTGATTGGATACGAAATAGTGAAACCTTTCCACTGGCAGAGTCCCCCAGACGTAGGTGACATTGCACCGAACTGGGTAACCATATCTCGTGTCATTTATTTTTCTGTTCTGTGTGTTATTTTTACTATTGTGCATCAACAAGTGTCTATTGCTAAATCTTAACATTGTGAGAGACATCTTGCGACTAACTAGAATTTCACCGTTGATTCCCGACCGTTGGTGATGACCATTGAATTGTGGCGGCACATAAGCGAAATGCGCCGTCCTTAGCCTCCCAGCAGCACTGCCTATATATACTACCATCAAGATGGTTGAAAGTGTTGGTGGTAAAATTTAGGAGAAATTTTGGAGGAAATGTGGAAGGATAAAAAAATTAGAGTGATCTATTATTGTGAGAGGCTATAAAGTGAAAAGGCGATTATTTGGACTCCTTTTCTTTCTTGTATTTCAATTAAGGTATTGACACGCCTGTCAAGTGCACCGGTCGTTCCAAGTAATATCGGGAGTATTACGTCTGTGAGTTATCGATCCCACATGGAGAGTGTTGTCTAAATAGTGTGAACACTAGAAGTTTAGGATGACTATGCGGGTCTAGTCGGTTTAAAGAGTAATGGTGGTGAGAAAAGTATCCAAAACACAAAAATAAACTCACAGAAACCAAATATATAAAGGCGACCATGGAGTCGGGATTTCGGGGGATATGTCATTTTACCAATTTACCGAATTTTATTATTAATTACGGGAAAGCAACTTTAAGAAACATAAGTAAGTGTCTAGAATTCCATACCTGTCCCAAACATATCTCTTGTTTGCAAATGTTTCGTCTGATTAAAATAAATTAGTCAAGCTATTTAACTACAATACTTAATTAGGGTCATCTAAAAGGTCATGTAGGAATCTCCATCCTTCAGCATGGCGCCCTGTAGATGTCAACCGTACATGCAGTGTATGTATCCCCATCACAGATTGCAATTAAGAAGTTGTCACAAATCTAATTACAACCCCAAGACACACCGTGTAGATCCGGCCCCTAAATGCTACGTTCCACCTATGTCGATTGCTATCGCCTCTCTTCCTAGATTTGATCTAAACTCAAGCCTACCCGGAGAGCTAGCATTAAGATCACATTCAAGGTATTATTCCATTTCACAAATCAATTAATTTCATCTTTAATCCGTTCAATCAATTAATTTTATATCCCCGTTCATCCCTTTCCCCGACCTAGATATTTAGCTACTCATGTTATTAGAAACACAATTCAACATACTCATAACATTCATCATCAATTTCAGCATGCAATTAACCCAACAAATCAATCTCATGAAAAATACCTCAATTATATTAAAAACCAATGCAATCCCAATCATAAAATTCCCAATTACAAACTGAAAATATAAATCCCTAATCACTACTACCAACCTCACGAATCGCCTCGACCTCGTCTCCTCCGTGTCTCCAAGTCTTCTCCAAATGATCACCCAAAAAGCCCTCACTTCCCTCTACCTCTAACCTAGCTTTAAGATATGAAAATGAGTCTAAATGGTGATAATTTCGTAGGTAGAGGGGTTGGGTATAAATACCTGGCCAAAACTCCATTAAAAAATAAAAAAACTCATGATTTTAGGAGCTGATTTGACCAGCATGTCGGGTGATCTTGCCGGGTTGGACCCGGCAGGTTGGTTTTTGCCTTCGAATGGGAGCCACGGCCTGTCGGGTTAGTAGGAACCTGCAGGGTTATACCCGGCAGATTAACCTGGCATATTTCTACCTCCTTGTCTCGGATTGCCGGGTTAACAACAATCTGCCAAGTTGCACCCGGCAGGTCAACCCGGCAGGTTGCATGGAGGTTTCCTGGGTGAGCTCCTGGGCAATTCTTCTACTCCTCTTCTTCGTGGCCTCGGGTTTCCGAGTTACGCCCAACCTGCCAGGTGGAATCCGGCAGGTTGACCCGGCAACCTTGCTCCTTTTTCCCGCTCTTGCATTTTTGGCTCATTTTTGACCTGTTTTCATCAAAAACACTTCTCGGGTCATTCATGAGGCAAAGTAGCATTTTATTCACATAAAACTAATAATTCGGGACAAAATGAGGGTAAAAATGAAAAGATTTGACTAGGTTGGATACATTATATCCGACCACATTAGGTATGTTTTTTTAATATCATTTATTCGTAATGTAAATAATACAATATTTTACGTAAAGGCATGATAGAGATAGTATGTAGTTTTATTGACTATGTGTTTTGATTACGTCCTAGTGCATGAATATATGATTTTTTTGACATATTTTGTTCTTATAATACAATATGTATTATTTTAGTACGTAGTTTTATCATAATATGTGTTATCTTATGTTTTTTTATCTTCTGTATATTATTGACCCACATCAAGTATACACGAGTTTGACTTAAACCCTCTTAGTTAACTTCAAAATCAAATGTGGAGTCACTTGAGTTTGAAAAGGTTTCATTTTATCCATTTTCGTTAATTTTTCTAGAAAATTCTGTTAACTTTCTACGAAATGACAAAAATATCCTCGAATTAAAAAATGAAAATAAAAACAATATGTTGATATTAATTTTATTTAAAAAAATAATATATTATAAATATAAAAACGATGTTTAAAAATCATTTTTTAGTTTGAATTTTTTTTATAAAAATATTAAAAATTGTTTTTATTACTAAGAAGGTTTAAGTGAACTCGTGTATAGTTAAGATGGGTCATATGAAATTTTCTTTACATTCTAAATAACATGATCATTAATATCTTAAATATGTGATTGTTGTAGATATAGTTAAGTGAAATGGATAGATCATGGATGTATAAGGAAAGAAGGTCAAATGAGTTCTTCACGGGTATGGTGGAGTTTATGACATTCGCACGGGCAAATGCTCCACGAGATTATGGTCGAGATAGATTTATGTGTCCTTGCGCTAATTGTTGTAATATTCGTGTGCATAATATGAAGACCATTTGCAGTCACCTTACTAAGAGTGTGGTTGTGAGATTGAATACGCGTTGGACCAATCATGGCGAAGCTAGAGAAGTCGGTGAGAGTAGCAATAGGGGTCGGAGTATGGAGTCTAATATACAGTATTTTCCACCTCCAATTTCGATTGAAAATTCTATACAATAAATTATAGATGTTGTGGACCCATTCCGAGAAGTCAGGGTTGAAAGAGAAGACAGGGTCGATAAATTGGACGTAGTTGAGGAGTCGGGCGCTAGATTATTTATGGCGGAATATAAATTTGTCCATTTACGCAGAATGCGCCGCCTTACAGTCTTTGGCCAGTTGTCATTATCCCGCTGAATTTCCCTCCGTCAATGTCTATGAAGATTTTTGAACTGATCCTAATATTTTATTGAACTAATTCCTTATAATTTTATTTGGATTGTTGATATATATATATAATTTTTGTTATGAATTGTAGACTATGGATGGTAGGGATAAGGATAAGGCTAAGATCATCGAGGGGTTGCCAAACAATGGAAAAACACCGAAGCCAAAGGGGTATAGAGGGTTTGGTTTATTATGGATTTGGAAAATACCTCCGACCCCTGCAGCTAGTTTGAGGAGTTCTCGACGTCAGACCTCAACTTCTCAGGACATTGAAAGTGCCTTGCCACATCAGATACCTATTTCCTCAGGAAGGCTGAGTGAGGGTAGCCCGGTATTGTCCCCAGATTTTCGAGATAGCCCGATATCGACGGGTCAGGCTCCACATGGTGATTACATTTAAATTATGGAAGAAATCACCCCTAATTTTCCGGGGAACTTCGAGTTCAATGATGATCAATGGCTTGAGGAATATAGTCCATATGGTATTGGTTCGAATGTGGAAATCCTGGCTTGGCAACCAGTTCTACACACGGTGCGTCACCTTCGCCGGTTGCACGACCGGAGCCTGATCCGTCTGTTTGGCCACCACTCAAAGCCAATGAGGTCTCCCGTGCTGAGCTCTACTTTGATGAGAAAATGCCCGAGAGTACATTGATTGATGGCTATAATTCACTGAAGAGGGTGCGGTTGGAGCTTAGCCTCTCCAATGAGAAAAACGTGGCAAAGAAGATGAAGGTCGACCGACTCCCTCTCACATGAAATGACGAGAACAAATTCCCGGTCATTTATGGGCGGAACAACTTCAAATTAGATCGTCTCAACCGCATCGTGGTGGCAGTAATGAGACATTGTGTCCATATGCTTTGGGTTTTCTTGCACGATGTTCCTTAACAATATCGTGACAAATTCATGGAAGAATTTCATGTATAATTTTTAATTCATTTATTAATCAATAACTATTTCAGTGATTTCATATTTTAATAATCATATGCAACATTTTATAGGAAACCTATGAGTTGGATTATTCGTCATAGGAATTGTTAGACTGGTTTAATGACGTAGTCAACACTGCGTTTAACTAGAGGATGACAAAGATGAAAAAGTATTAGAATATTTACGTGACAACACTCCAGCGCAACGGTATTCCCTACAAGTTGAGGGGCAGGAAGCCCGAGTGGAGATTCATCATTCGACACTATGATAATCTAGATGTCGAGGTAAGTTTTTTCAAATTTATAATTCAAGTGAATGTGATATACAGTATGCTTTTTAATTCCAGTGACATATGACTTTAAGGTTTTAATCCTCTATATATATATATATATGTATATAGGGAAGCCTTCGGTTGAGAACCCAAAATTACATTAGAACCTGCAAATATAGCGTGGCCACAAGATCTGAATTGATCTAACGGCCGAATATGGGCCGAGAATTGATGTTACGGTGATACGAAATCTGTTAGCGGTGTTAAATATGGGCAGTTTGGGAAGTTTGAAATGTTGTAACCGCGGCAAGTTGGAGTAAATAACGGAAGAATATATGAATTTGAATCCGGTTAGAGTCGTGGACATAATTGCAGTTGATCCCCAATATCCTATATATTTCTTAATGGCGTTACAATTGAATAACAAAGGTAAGCGGAAGAAAGAGACTGTCGAGTCGAATCTGAGAGAAAATGGAGATGGATACCGAGGTGTTGGATTTCGAGTGGCCAGTGGTGGAAGGTAAAAGTTGGATTCTATTATTGTGTTACTAAGTCATAATTTTTTTTGTAGAAAAGCTTAATATTATATTTGATTCACCGGTTTTGTAGATTCCGATGGGGGGGGGGGGGGGGGGGGGTGGGCGGGCTGGATCGAATCAGTGTCCCAGACAATTGGTCGGCAGGAAGAGTTGTGGGGTCGGGTACGTGTTCGTTGATATTTAATAATTGTGTTCAAACCTAGAATAAGGTGGCCTTGATTGATTTTGTATGGAGTGATGTTTGTTCTGTATATGACGAGTGTGTCGAACTAGTATAACATGTGTCTCCTTGCTATATTTATGCTGTGTAGACGAAGACTGTGAATGGCTGTCCGAATTGTATGGCATGTGTGTCCATTATGTGCTGATTGTATGTCCAAGTGATAGTGACTGCCCATCACATGACCATGTTTGTCCATAATTGTAATCAACTGTGTCCATCTTCTCTAGTACTTTGAATGGTTTTCCTGCATCAAAGTGATACATAATGAATGTGCACATCAGTTACTGTATGTTCATACGGTGATATTATATGTCCAGTATTTACTGAATTGACGTCTGAACCGACGATATATCTCAAGTGGTCGTCGAGTAAACCATTTGTATCCAGTAGATATGTAGTGTGTGGATATGTTGTACGGACAGAGTGTCCATTACGTAAGTATTGTATGTCCATTATTTATTGAGTAGCCATTACATGTTTCATGTATATGTCCAGTAGTGAACGTATGAGTGATTGTATGCTGTTTATTGTTTATGATATAAGAAAAATGAGTCCACTAATGTGGTGCATGTCTCATTTATTTATAGAATGTCCACCTCATTTTTATGTGTGTCCACTATTAAATGCCTGTGTACATATGATGTACGGACAGAGTGTCCATTACATAGGCATTGTGTGTCCATTGTTCCTTGAATGGTCATCAAATGTGTCATTCATGTCCAATACTGAATGCATGTGTGCATGTATGTTGTGTAGTGTCTATGATATGTGGACAGTGTGTCCATTATGTAGTCCATGTGTGTCTACTATTGACTGAGTGTGTGTCCGTATGTTTTGTAGTGTCAATTACATATGGGCAGTGCGTCCATTATGTAGTTATTGTGTGTACATAGTTTTTGTTAATGTTCATAATTGTTTAAATGTGCGTCACATGTTTGTATATCGACTATTGTGTCTCGTATGTTGTGTAGTGTCTATATCTTAACATATATTATGCCAGTTGCAAACAGAAATATGATCGTGTGTGATTTGGATGGACGAATGTCCAACAAAATTTCATTTATAGCTTAATGCTTTCAAACATAGTGCATGTGAGACATGGCTTTATCATTTTAAACATAATGCGTGTAACATATGGTACATATGCGGGAGGTGGGGCTGTAATACTAGCTGGGCAGTCCTCGATGGTGGCATTCCATGTAATTGTGATTTCTGAGTGTGAGTTGGCAGGAAAACCGTATGTCGGGAGAACATTTGAAGAGCTGAAAGATGGGGTTGATTGTTACAAGAAATACGCGCAATTGTGCGGGTTCTCCATAAGGCTAAGTACTCAGAAGGGACCTAAGGGTGAAATTCAGCTGAAATATGTTACTTGCAGCAATGCTGGATTCTCTGACCACAAAAAAAAAATCGAGCGTCGTTGGTGACAATCAGTTCAAGGACTGGATGCTCGGCTATGCCGTGTTTCAAAAGAAACCAGTTGTACGGTTACATTGTCTACACGCTATGTTCGATGATAGTAGTAGTGAATATCTTCGTGCAAACAGGGATTTGACACCGGCCCATAAGCAGTTCGTACTAGGCTGTCAGAGAATGAGTTTGGGGCCAACGGCAGCGCATAAGATGTGTAGCACAATGGTTGGGGATTCAGCTAATGTTGGGGCTTCTGTTGTGGATTTCATGAATTTTCACAAAGACTTCAAAGCGTTCGTGGGGCATAATGACATGCAGAATGTGTTAGACAAATTCAAAAACAAGGTTGAGGCAAACATGGAGTTTTACTATGAGTACGACGAGGACAATGAGGGAAAGTTAACTAGGGTTTTCTGGGCAGACAACCTGTCAAGGAGGAACTACAAACGGTATGGGGATGCATTCTCGTTAAATGCAACATATGGGACCAACAGGTATGTAATTTTCATTCCTACTTGATCTCACTACTAGATACTTTGAGTCCAGGGGATAGAGCGAGTGTCAGGAAGAACCATCGAATGCCTTGAATAAAAATTGAGTAACAAAATTTTGTTTTACTATGTGACAAATATGCAATGGTTTTCTGTCCGTTCACCAGTTTGTTTAACCATGGAAAGTGTTTATCTTTCGGGGCAGGTTTGATATCGCAAGAAGATGCGGACTCGTACTCCTGGTTGTTGTGAGCATTCTTAAAGGCAATGAACATGCGAGAGCCGACTTACATTGTGATTGACCAGGATCTGGGGCTGAAGAAGGCTGTCGAGGACGTACTGGTAAACACACGACATAGGATGTGCATGTGGCATATTATGCAGAAGTTGACGAAAAACGTAAGTCAAACGAGCAGTTACTATTAATTATTAGAGTTAGAAATACTACGTGATTAACCATAAACGTTTATGTACACAAGTCTCGCATTATTCTGTTCAGGACACCGACTTCTATACACGGTTCTATGCAATAGTATGGGTGAGC
The DNA here is from genome assembly GCA_963920655.1 of Geranium rotundifolium. Classification (NCBI taxonomy): domain Eukaryota; kingdom Viridiplantae; phylum Streptophyta; class Magnoliopsida; order Geraniales; family Geraniaceae; genus Geranium; species Geranium rotundifolium. The sequence goes on from OY987318.1 coordinate 9,609,959, forward strand.
AGTTTGAGCGCATTAGAGTTTGAGTCAGAATGGGATGAACTAATGTTAGAGTACGGACTGGAGGGAAACAAATGGTTGAAAACAATGTATGTCTTGTGTGAGTCATGGATACCGTCATATTTCACAGATTTGCCTATGGGGTTGGTGATTAAAACGACGTCGATATCTGAAAGTCAGAACAGTACATACAGATGGTCCATGAGCACGACATACAACCTTGTGCAGTTCATTTTGTCGTTTGATGACGTCTTGTCCAAACAACGACATGAGCACATGCGACAAACTGTGGAGTACTCAATTTCAACGAAGCCAACCGACTTACGATATGAGTTGGAGGACCATGGATGGGATTTGTACACACGTAGAGTGTTCTAAACCGTACAGGCAGATATTCATGCGGGACTGACTCGATGTGGTATACGGACTTTAGTTGATGGTGAGCACATATCGTTTGTTGTAGTGACTGACGAATAAGGAGGAGTGTTTGATGTTTCCATTGTCACGGAAACGGGTCATGGATGTTGCAGCTGCAAGAGGTTCGAAGGATACGGTCTTGTCTGCCCACATATATTTCTGGGCTTACATCTGAGCAACATCAGGAAAATTCCATTGTCCATGGTGAATGAGCGATGGTGCCGTGAGCCAGCTGATCATGGTAGGGTCCTTGGAGCTGGAGCCGCGTCAGCTGCAGTTGGAGTCTTGAAGATACAATTGTGGGCAACAGTGCAGCGTGTTATGTGTAACCAATAAGTGACCGAGGACAATATGAAGGCTTTTATAAATGCAATATCAATGAATGTTGATGGCATCAACGGTCCAGATGAAACGACGATGGAGTTTGTAACGGGTGTACATTTGCCTTCTGATGTTGTTGTCAAAATTCCTAATGTATGCAGGAACAAAGGTGCCCAAAAGCGAATGGTCAGGGAGATGGAAAGAGCTACAACCAAGAAAGGAGGCAAAGCAAAAGGAGTATGTGCGTATTGCAAAAAGGAGGGCTGGCACGACATCAGGAACTACCCAGTTAGGGAGGAGGATGAGGCGTTGAAGGAAAATGAAGATGCCAACCTGGTAGCAGAGAAGAAGATCAAGGGTCCGATGAAAAGTACTCAAGCAAAAAGAAAGACCAGGCAGAGGAAAGCATTATGAGATAGTATATATTAAATTTTGTTTATAATTTTTACATTTCCGTTGTCATAGGTTTGGACCGGCTTGTTTGATTTACTCTTGCCAGAACCTATTTATGGGGTCGATAATAAAACCATAGTTTGCTATCTCATATGATATGATAACCGCCACCCTGTTACACTAATCTATTTAATCTTTGTTGAATGTCCTATTAAGTATAATGTGAATTTCCTATGTACAGTAGATCTAATGTTACTTCATTCATGTACACATACCATACTAGTATTCGTGCATCAAATAAGCAGTAGTAAAAGTGTATGTCCCAACATGTTGCGTTTGTGGCCATGGGTTAAGTGTGCCTATGTATAGAGCATTGGGTTGGGTGTCGTAGAGGAGTTAAGGAAACACTAACAACTGGCAATGATGATGGGTGGTTTAAGTTTGCCTAATTGTTGGTAATGATGGGTGGTTTAAGACATATAAACGAATGAGGAAGACAATGAGTTGTTGGAGAGATGAAATGATCATGGCTCTATCCAAAGGTTGAATGTGAGTAGCGAGCGGAGCGTTGAACGAGCTCTTCGATTTTGGCTGGTAAAATATTCGGTTCAGACTCGTTATATTCGAGTTCGAGCAGAATTCGAGTTCAAGATAAAGTGTTAACCTACCCGTTTAAGGATCAACATGATCGCGATCCAGCTCGTTTTATAATCAATTAATTATATGTTGAAATTAATATACTTTTGAAATTGTAATAAATATTTAAAATGCAATTAGATGAGCCGAATCAAATAGAGTCAATATCAAGTTCACTCGTGTATTATTTATGGAATTATAGAAATTTAAGTGAACCGAATGGAGCAGAGGTCGATCTCAAGCTTGTCTATTTTGTTTCGAGCCGACCTCGAGCTTACCTGAATAAGCTTGCTCTAGCCCGGGCGGAGGTTGAGCCGACCATTATTTTTCCGAGCCAAAGCGAGCCCAGCCAAAATGAGGCTCCATTCGAGTCGTTAACACTCATGAATATCATGATGCTACATCGGGTAGGCAAGGGAATTGGAAAACCGCCTAACAACGACTGATATAGTGCATTGGGTAGAGAAGTTGCGTGCAATACTTCATGTGAGTCAGTGGATGGGTCACCGATTCGATCACATTTATGAATGTCCAGTGAAACTTAACTATGTCTATAAAAAGGTATTGAGCTTGGGTGAACTTCATATGATGATACATGTATGACACGTGCCTTATACAATGTGGATGTTCACATGTAACTAATAAATTGTCCACGTGCATACATGAATGTAAATTGTGAAGCGAGAAATAAAAGCTTTGTGCCCATTATAGTCGTATGTCCACTGTAATGTACTAATGTCCACCAATGGGGTGAGTATGTTCGTACTAAATTATAACATGTACCGCGGACACAAATCGTAGTGGACGGTGTTCATATGGTAGATAACGCATTTCACATATTCAAATAATGGTGGGACCAATAAACTTGCATCATGGTAAATATAACATGCATTAAGCCAAAAGGTCGTAGGAACTTAACGTGGGCGGTTCAAACATGAAGTCGATAATCTAGCAAAAACAAATACGAGGAAAGTGTCCACCAGTTCATAAGAATAAAGCAAAGCATGTAGCTTAAACTCAGACAAAAGTATTTTATTCATACTCCGCAAAGTCAAAGTTGAACTGAACATGTGGGTTCTGTCTTCGGAAATGTGACTTCACGCGTTGCATAATAACATGTCGAGCCTTGTTGTTCTCCCATGCCACCAAGCGAACAAAGTAACAAACTCGTAGTGTTGTTAACATAGTATCTTGCTACAAAACCATTGCAAAGATGATTATGACATTGATGACGAATAAAAAAAACTAACAAGTATGCCAAGTCAGTACCTGTGGTCCTTCGGGAAGTAGTCGGCCACTCCATTGTCTTTGTCCCATATAGTTCTCCATTGCAAACATTGTAAAAAATCCACAGTCTATGTAGCTCTCCCTAGTTTCCCACGGGACTCGCACGCGACGAGGATGCAATTTAGCGAATATTTCATGAAATTGACGATTCAAGTGTGCAAAAGCCTCCACAATGTGATCGCGCTGGGAGTAGTTATTTATTAGTGTTGTATATAATAGAACAACTACAACAATTCTAAACAGTGTGCATACCATAATAAACGGAAGCTCTGCATCCCGCCTGGTATTTGGGACAGAATGGTCAAACATGTTATCGAAAATAACAATCTCTTTCATCCTAAGGTCAAAGCACATTACCCAATAATGTCTGCTGTAAACCATCGGCACAACTATCTATAAAGCAAACAAACATATTTATATAGTTGGCAAAGTAAGTATTAATCACAATTCATAATCAGCACTCCATATCAGCATCCTGGACATGACCCCCACACTCCCGAATCTCGTGTTCAATGGCCTCAGACAGAGATAGCTCGTAAATCTCATATCGGTTGAGCGTTGCCTACATGTACCAATTATAGCTCGTAAATCCAGGAGCGCGTTCTACAGTTGCCGCTTCAACTCCATCACATTCGGCACGAGCAATATCCACAACTTCGTCCATTAACATCTCACGGATTACACCTTGGCTTGGTTGGCTAGACGGCTTCTGGAAAGCATCGTGTGTTTCAAACGGATTATACCTTTGGTATGTTGGTGTTTCTGGTCCGACCCTATCTCCCATGACATTAAATGACTCATCCATGGTGTACTCCTTAAACAACTGCGTAAGTCCAATGCTAAATGAGGGCATGTTCCGGTGATGATTGTTCTCAACGTTTATGTTCTGTGTGACAAGATGTGTTCCACCAGTACTCTGTGTTTTGTTCTTTGCATCCGCACATTTTTTTTCCATAATTCAACCAACTCGTCCATCATGTCGAGATTTGCCTGGTCTTCCCAAAACCCATCTTCAAAAGGATCGGCCGGTTCTGCCTCCAAATACTCCTCCCGCATCGTCTGGGTCATTTATTGAGGGTCATCCTTGAATGATTCTTTCATTGCACTGTAGGCACCACGGAAGTCCCCAATCAGTCGAAGGAGATCGTTATATACTTCTCGCATTTTTTTCATTCCCTGCATGAGTATAATACACAATTCAACAACAAAACAAAGTGTTTTCCCATCACAATACTTAATTTTTGTCCAGCAGTGAATATGATACAGTGGTTGTAAAAAGAACAAACTATATCTTCCACCCTGAACTCTGGCCATTGTCGCCATCATTAGAGCCTCCTAACAGTGCTTGCAGTGCGTGCTGTAAACCAGGGTGTTGTTCCATGGGTTCCACAACATCATTCTCTAAGGGAGGTCTACCCTCTACAATACGCTCATTCCCAAACTCATTGTTTTGCGACTCTTCAGCAATTCTATCTTTAACAATACGGTCAGTCCATCCAATGAGCGATGGACGACGACGCCGAACAACGAACAATTGATATTTCACACGGTCGAGCTAAAATAGTTGTGCATTCATAGTACTCCGACAATTAGATATATTAAAAACAACACCATGTGACTAATAATATTCATTAAAACTTAACTTATTACCTAATTGACATTCAACTCACTAGCAAAAACGGTAGAGAGCCGCCAAAAGCTTGACCGGGAGCCCATTTCGTCTTTGCTTTCACTATACCAACTAGAACCGGAGTACACCAGTCAAAACTTCTGGCCTCATCAGCGTTCTCAATGGCGTGGAATAGTGATTGATTGACCCAACATGTTGTGCCATAGTACACCAGCACAGTAGACACAAGCACAAGAAAGTTCTGCTTGAATAATCGGCCTCCATTCACCTGCATTCCTATCTCCGCACATAGTTCTGTTATGCCTATTTTGAAATTCTTTTTACTATTGAACTGCTGCCTCCACTCAAGCAATGCTGGGGATGCTGGAACATGTGTCATGGCGATAATCTCCATATCAGCCATTGGCATACCTAATGTGCAATGTACGTCCTCTGCGTCCACTTTCAACTCCCGTTGGCCACCCAATCTAAGAGTCATCGACGCGGTGTGAAATGAATTAGCAAGCCAATTCGCCGCTGCAGGTGGAATACTGCTCACCTGAAGATCAAGCACGCTCCCAAGCCCAATGTCACGCACGTCTTCTTTCTGTCTGTCCTATAAGAATTTGATGCAATTTATCATGCTAGAAGTAGTAGCTCTAGAGTCGAAAGTTTCCTGCTTCTTACGATCCCTACCCTTACCGTACTCTGATTTGACTGCATGTTGCAATCCTCCAATGACATCATCTGTAGATGGCCCTTTCATGTTCTTATGCTCATCAATTATCCTCTACCTTTGTTGATCAAGTGATTCGTCGAGATTGAGTGAACTCATGAAGTCGCTATCACTGCCGTCATCCACATGTGACTCGTGCCCACTGTTTCGCTTAACTGTACTAATAAGAGTGTATTAAATTCCGATAATACTCGAAACTATTACAAGACGTACAAATCTTCAAATAATGGACATATGCAAAATACAAGTTTTTATTATCTAATGACAAGGACCTTGTCACATTAAGTGACTAAATAAAGCTTTTATGCTTGCATACAGTTTGAACCACCAATAGAGACACTTACCATTTGCTTTTCCAGGTCCCCTTCCTACAGATTTCATTCGAGCCATTACGATCTACAATAACAAGGGTAGTGCGTCACTCAAACAAGGACATGCATGACTCATTATCCAAAATTGAACCCACGAACAAACCCTAAGGGTTTGGGGACAAACCATAAATCAAATTTCATGTACTCGTAGTATTAAATCAATCATAAACAACACAAAAACGGGGTACTAACCTCCAATGGATTCGATTACCACAGAGGTATCTCTCAACTCTTTGATGGATACTCGTGTGTGCGGTGAATAAACGAAGACGAAAATGAACCAAATTTAATATAAATAATATATATTGCCCAGTTCCGAGATTCTCTAGGTCAATATCCCAAAAGACTGATCTGCCCTCTAGTTACTCATACGCGTGGACGGAAAATTGCAAACGTCGTTAATCAAAACTCGTGCGGTTGTTATATATATATATAGGTTCTGTTGCGTTAATAATAACCGTTAAATATACACATTCTATAATTTCTATTTATTAAATAGTTTAATTAGGGTATGAACGGAGAAATTATATTCCTTTAACTTTTGAGAGGGTAAAATTGACATTCTGTTGATTAAACTAGCTTCTGGTTATTTTTTATAACTTCCTCACATTTTGGTTGGTTTATTTGGTTTATTTTGACATTCTGTTGGTTTATTTTGTAGAATCTTCCCTTTGCAGATTTTGCCCATGTTCTATTTTTGTTGGTTGATTAAGTCAGATTTAATTTTTGTATAAGTAATTTTTATCAGAAAATCAGTGCGAAAATGATAACTCGTCGAGAACAGACCAAACCACAGTGCAGGCCCCAAGACATTTATTTCCAGGCTTCTCGACTTATGTGCCGAAATGGCATATCAAAATGTGATATGTTTGGTACCGAAGGTTCAACACTTTCTCGAGCTATACAAGAAGTATGCAGCGAATAATGATCTTGTGGTAAGCTCTCTTTTTTTTCTCTATTTCAATTACAATTTTTTCAATTTTGTATTTTTTTTACTAATCTATATTTTTAACTGTCTAGAAAGTTGTGTGCATGAGGTACAACGAGTATCGGGATTCCCAATTGAATGATCCCGAAGTCCTTGAACCCAAGGCAATGACGGATGCCAAGCAACGCTTGTTGATGGATGAGGCATATTATAAAGTGAGGGTGAAGAGCCAACATGAGCCTACACTCGGAGGTCCAGGCGTATCGATCGGTGGGAACCGAAAGACCGTAAGGATGCCAAGCGCAGTCCCAACTTGGAGACGACTCGAGTGCCAATGAGCTAAAACGGCTGAAGACAGCTTATGCGAAAACCAAGAAGAAATTGAAGGAGCTCTCACAAGTTGCCTCCTCGCTCGGACACCCGTTGGATCTTTCTTCCTCTTCCGAATCTGATTCAGATTAATTTCACGTGTACTATATATTTTGGTGGTATCGAACAATCCATATATTTTGTCATGTCGAACATTTTTTTTATATTTAGTTATGTCGAACATTTTTTTTATATTTAGTTATGTCGAACATTTTCTATTATTAATGCAATTTCAATTCCTAAATTTTTTATTTCAAATTTTTTATCAAAATCAGGGTTTTGGTTTAATCTGGCCGAAAACCCTAATTTTTTACATAGAAACTACCTTAAGGCATCGCACATACACATTGGCTGCTTTAATTGTTGCAGCACATATTAAGAGTGTGATGTTGTAATTATGGCAGGAAGTGTTAAAGTAGTGTTGCTTTAACTAGAGCAACACACTCCCTAAAGGTACTGCTTTAGTTAAGGTAGCACACAAACTGCGCTGCCCTAAATTAAGTCCGCGCATTACTGGCAGCACACGTTGTGCTGGTGATATCAATGACAGTGCATTTTCAGCCCTTTAGCACCACGTTGAGTGCCTTTTCCTTTAGGGAAAAATTTGGTAACCAACCCCTGCAGTGAGTCGGAGTCGAGGCCTAACCACCTCTCCACCGCACTATAAAACCTTCGTTGTTGTCGCTGTGAAGACCCTGCTTATTAATTGATAATAAATATTGTGTGTTTATTATGAGTAGCTATCCATCCTATTTATACACATGAGAACATATAAAATAGAGATAAAGTAGTTATAGATCCTACAATGTCTTCAACAATTAACAATAGATAATAATAGATAGGATATAAAATATTGGAAGACAATCAATATTATTAACACTGCTCACCTTAAGCCCACCACCGCCAATTGACTATCGACGACGACCACCACCAAGGCCGATCTGGCCAAAAACCAGATATGGGTTCAACAGAATCCTCCCGAGCCTCTCCCAACAACCGAAGACCCTACAACACCCCCTCAGTAGCCGCCGGAAAAAAACAACATAAGGATGGTCGCCGGTGACCCAAGCATTAGAGAAAGAGACGAGAGGAAGGGAGGGTTTCTAGAGAAAGAATATGAAGCGCCGTTTACTTTCCATTGCATTGATGTTGTTTGTATGCGAGATCCAGTGGTTTTTGTGCTTTATTGTGAAAATCGGTGTGTTGTTTGTATGGGTTAGATTTTGCATGCATTTGAGGTTATGTTTTGCAAAATTAGTCTTCCAGTTTTAGGGATGTTTAGGTAGTCATATTTTTTAGCTTATAAGGATTTTTATTTACTATAATTTAGGTTTATTTGTCTATTAATCATAATTATCGTGTTTTATTTGTCTATTAGTCATAATCGATGTATGTTTTATCAGGATTTTTAGTTATTGTCATTTAGAATTATTTTTTTTACCTTATTGATAGTCATAATTAATTAGCGTGTTGATAGTGTTATGTAGAGTTTTGATTTAGCATATTAGGGTTTTAATTTATTTGTATGTTTGAATATATGTGGTTAAGGAGTTGTGTTATTATATATTTTCACTTCATTTATTCATGGATTGTTTGCTATGTTAGTATATTACCTAATTCTTGTTCAATTTCCCTCTAGATGATGTTTAGAGTTGGTGTTGGAGCGCCTACAATTGTTGGTTGGTGTTAGAGAGTCCAAAAATTACCGGCGTTGGAGTTGAGCAATTTCATTTTTATGGTTAATAAAAGATAAAACAAACAAAGATTTAAAAATTGTGCTACTGTTGCTCGAAAAATATATTTAACCATAATTTATATAAAAAAAATTAATTAATTGTAATTTTGTTCAAAACATGTAAAATTTAGCTGGGCTTTAATTAATTTCTCCGAAAAGTTTGTTCTCATATTGATAAATGCTAATAATTGGGTATCCCGACATATTGACGTAATATAAATTTCCAAATTGATGGGAAAACATAAAATGTATTTTCTCAGTATTGGTAGATGGAGAGCGGAAGAGGACAAATTAGGCGTCCGTTAAAATATCAAGTTCCAACGCGGTGAGTCCAATAATAAAAAGGGCACCCAAAATTGACGGACGGATCCAAAATGAGTCCACGCGTTTTCATTTCAGGAAACACCCGGCTCATTACACGCCACGTTGTTGCTTTGTCGCTGTTGCACGTGGACATGGGTTTCTTGATTTCCTCAAATATCTCCCTCTATAAATACCCACTTCACCCACACCCATTCAACAATTCAAATCAACTCCACTCTAGACTGGTCAAATTCACCACAAGAAGCTCAATCAAGCTCAAGCCCAAAAGAAGAGGATTCATCAATCAGTATTTTATTTTCCAAATGGCGAAGAGGATGTCAATGACGAGGGGGAACAATTTTGCTGCGTATTTGATTGAACTAGAACAAGTTGTGCCGCCAATTCTTGTATCTCCCGTCAAGGTTTCGGGTTATCCCAGATTGGACACCATTTTTGAGGATCAAGAGGAGCCTCATCATATTCATGTTCAATCCTTCTCCAAAATGCTTCAACAACGATCTTAATTCCTGTATTTACTTTCTGAATCACACTTACAAAATATGCTCTATACAAATACCCTCGATTTTGAAGTTATGAATCAATTCTTAGTTATTTTCCCGAGTTCTGAACGATGCTTCAGATAGACCCATTTGTATCAATCAAAACATAGTATGATCAAAAGATTTGCTTGAGTTAATATTCTCTTCCTCTGTTGTTCTGCTTTTACCCGACATTACATGTGTTGAGCTTTAAGCATGCTGCATATTCTCCAACCAACCCTTAGTATTATACTCATATTTTTTAAATTAGCAGCAAATTAAGGAAAATAACATAAAAGAAACCAAAATAATGAGGCACACCCTAAAACAAAACATGCGCCAAACAGGTTGTGTTAATTAGAACAGTCTAAAATTTAAATTTTGGTGTTGAGAGAAAAACGAATCTAATAGAGTAATTAGATGCAGCGGAATTAAATAATTCTCGCAATCTGTGCAAATCTCGTAGGAATCTATCAAGCAGAGCAAATCAAGCAAGCTAATAAAATATAGCAAACAAGAACACAATAGACACACATAATTTTTAGCGTGGAAAACCTACTCAAGGCGAGAGAGGAAAAATCATGGGACCCTCGAGGCCGCTTAATCTCCACTATCAATATAATTGGTACACGAGTTCTCTCTAAACACAATTAGAGGATCACAATATCTCAAGATTAACCAATCTTGACTCAACCCACAATTACAAGAAAGAGTAGAGAAACTTCACCGAATCGATGGTGCACGATCAAAAAATCGTATCAAATCACTCGGATCTCCAAACGCAAATTCCAACGGTCAGAACGTAGTACCACGTCTTTTGAACACCCTGTCCAAAAATCAGCACAATCCAACGGTGGATCGACCTCCGATTGGACTCGAGAACCTTGCTGGTCGGCCTAGAAAATAGCAGAAAATTCTTCACGAATTTCACTCTATTTCTCTCTTGAATTGGTATTATTTTCTTCTAGAGTTTTCATCTCCATGTAGGATACTAACTACATGGGATTTGGGCCTCCACTTATTTAGGCCCAACACTTGGTACATAAATTAGATTTGAATTCAAGAATTTAAGTGCTAATAAAAAATAAATCAAGATCATAAAAATTATAAATTAAGCTATTGGATCGATAAAATAAATGGTAGAAATTAAGTTGTATTGGATTGATAAAATAAATTATAGAAATTAAAACAAGCCATTTAAAAAAAAAATTTATGTTTATATGACTGAGGGGTTCAATCTTTAAGGGTCTATATTTTTTCAATCAAAGGACTGATTGCAATTTTTAATTTATACAACAATAATAGTTTTTACATGAATGATTTGCCATTGATCTAATACCAAATTTTTTATGTGGAAACCTTAATGCAATTTCACTATATTATCATATCCTAATATAAGGCAACTAAAATAGATGTTGTTTTTAAGAGAACATTATACTATAACAGTTGAGTACCATATTGATTATGGTGAGGTTGAGAGGTTGATCCTATTAAGATGGTGAGAAAAAACTTTACAGGTTGATAGAGTTTTGATATAATTTTTAGGGAAAACTACACATAGCTACACTCAACTAAGGCCAAAAGACATATAACTATCCTCATCTTTCGAACTGGACACCTAGCTACACCTAAAAATTGAAAATGGACACTTAACCCCTACCGTTAGATTTTCTGTTAAAATTTTAAGTAAAAAGACGAAAATGCCCTTGGTCAGACTTTAAATTTTCAAATCATGTCATTCCTGAGTTTTGGTGTGTTTTTTCAATCAAACTTCTCCACAACCACCGTTTTTGGTCGGAGACGATCGGAGAAGTCGGTCGGAGATGAGGCCGGCGAGGAACACGGTGGTTGTGGAGAAGCTTGATCGAAAAAACACACCAAAACTCAGAAATGGCATGATTTGAATATTTAAAGTCTGACCAAGGGCATTTTCGTCCTATTACTTAAAATTTTAACAGAAAATCTAACGGTAGGGGTTAAGTGTCCATTTGCAATCTTTGGGTGTAGCTAGGTGTCCAGTTTGAAAGATGGGGATAGCTATGTGTCTTTTGACCTTAGTTGGGTGTAGCTATGTGTAGTTTACCCTAATTTTTAAGAAAGTAAATGTCTAATTTTTGTTTACAATCTATTTTATGCAAGTTGGTGATTTTTTATAATTGATATATTTAAAATCTAGAATCGCGTTTAAATGATAAAAACTGAAATAATTCGTTGTCATATATCCACCCACGTATGTTATTTATATTGTTATTTTGATCATAGAATTTATTTTACAATTATGTTGTAGTAGTAAAATCTTAACATTATGTTTTTGTTATTTCTTATAATTGTAAATTTAAAGTTTTTGTCTGTAAATCATGCTCGAATTTATCTAGTTCACACTCTAATTGAGTATAAATAATTGATAGAAATAATGATAGAGATATTATTAATGTGTTATTATGATGGACAAGAGAATAATAAAAAAAATCAAACGGTTCTAACCAAGTAGAATGGAAAATCGATGTGAGAACCACACTGTTTTTTATCGCATAACAGTTGTGATGGTTTAAATACTTGAGGAACCAAAATATTCTGTTCAGTCTGATTCCGTAATCGTTCCCACTTCTACTTATGACCAATAAACTTAAATAATCACGAATGTGTACAACAACTATGCATATTTAAATGAGGGTTATATCCATGTCATCCCCTTTAAAAATGCATGATTTTCATGATAAGTTTAATCGTGCAAGATGTCATTACGGTAAATCTAAACTTATATCATGTTCATGTAGTAAGTCCAAATTTGTCATTTTCCCGCAATAAAATAAGCTTAAGTGTCATCTTCCACAACAATGTTAATTTTTGTATAAGTGTGATTTTGTCTTGTCCAGCAATTTTTAACATTATAAATGATGATACTTAAAATCATTTGTGTGATAAGATAAAATGATACAAATTAAATTTTATAGTTTACATAATTGGATCCAACGGCTACGGTGAGAAGGCGACAGCCGACCATTGCAGCAGCGCTCGCCAATCGCCATAACAATAGCCGCTGCGAGCAAGACACGTGTCCAAACACTAACCATGAGTTCTTAAATACTCTGGATGGTTTTGTTTAATTAGGGGATAATGATCAATGATTAGCACAACAATTAGAATAGAAAGAATATGATTGGTACACGTGGCAATATGGGAGTGGTTGAGGGACTTGGTCGGATGGGCGGTGGTGGGTGAATTGAACATAAAACATTATAAAATGGTCGGTTGGGTCTCACGCGCCGCTATTGCCTTTGCCACACACACTTGGTCTACTGCTCATTTCCAGCATTTGGTCACTACTTTCGGCATTATTAAAATAATATGGGAAATATTAGGATAATAAAATAACTTTTAACATATTCTGAAAAACAGAATTTGATAATCACCCATCCAGTTTTAAAATTTTTATATACATTAATCTACAGTTGAATAGTATTTTTCTGGATCCATCACATCTCCATAAATTGTGTATATATAAACTTATTTTGTGTGTTTTTTTGAATAAATTTAAGTTACATTAAAAAAAAATTAAGCTATACATTTATCTCAATTTTACGTAGTATTTTATTATATGTACTTCATTATCATTATCAGTTGTTTTAGCAATACTGTGTAAATTAAGGGAAATTGTAAACAAAAAAGTGAGTGAACCTCTATAGTAACAAAATTTTGTTTTTTTAAGGTAAAAGCGAATATCATTAATTAAATAACAACTAACATGACATCAAGCCGGATAGCTGAAGTTATAGCTGTTGGGACAGACCTCTCATCGTAATCACAACTATTATTAGTTAAAGCAAACATGACCAATTCGTGAGTCATTTGATTACAAACAAAACAAAAAACCCATGTTCAGATAGTGGTTGGTACGCAACACTGTTCGCTAATGATTTCTCCAAATTTGTTCAGCTCGACCCGTTTAGCATCATGTAGAGCCACAGCCTCCAACTCGTACGGATGGAGAAACCCCGTGATCGTGCTGCAGAGTGCTTTATACAGGCATCCATGATAACCCTGGAGACCAATCGACTCGAACCAGTTAGATTCATGCAGAGTCATAGCCTCCAACTCATACGGATGGAGGAACCCCGTGATCTTGCTGCAAACTGCCTCAAAACAGCTTCCTCGATCAACCCTACGATCAATATTGGTATCGCGAAATTCAAATTCTCCCAGCTCATTGGGTTTAACCGGATCAACCCAACAACACCAAGGACCCCCTGTTTCCTTTCAGTACCGATCTCAATAGGACACCAAAGTGGCGTATTGAATCTTAAGCAAGCCGAGCCCCCCTAGTTCGGTATGCTTGCATGAGTCTGCCCACCGACGCTAGATAACCCCGGTTCCCTCCCTGTACCGACCTACCAAACAACCAAAACCACCGATTCCCACGTATTGAAGCTTAAGCAATCCGAGGCTCCCTAATTCGGTATGCTTGCATGAGTCTGCCTACCGACGCCAGATAACTCCAGTTCCCTCCTAGTACCGACCTACCGTCGCAAACCAAGCTCGCCCCACCTGCAATTCTGTCCTCAACTCCGACCTCAACCACACTGCCCTCGACCTCGTTCATGCCTTCCCCTTAGATCGGTTGCCTTCACCGCTAGCTGCCGTCGCAGCTACCACTGCAAGACCCGGAACCGTCGCCGTACTAGAAGCCCTCACAGGCGAAGCCGTGCCGCCGTGAGACATCATCGATTTTTGACGAACAACCCAAATCGCCACGAGCGAAGGGTACAAACCACAAAGAGCGGCGCCTATGCGCACTCATACAATAATAGTTAACTTGATATATTTTACAAAAAAATGTGTTGATTTTTGTATTTTTGGTACAAACGTATGTATTTTGGCAAAAAATTTCATGAAATTAAAAATAATATTTATATAAAAAGGATTTCAAAATAATTATTATTGAATTTGGCCTTGGTGGCGCAACTGGCGCGGACAGTCCGACCGACAAGCTCCCTGGGGAACTTCTCGCCGGCGATACCGCGTGCGGGGGCGATGAGCTTGTTGACGGGTTTGAAATATTTCCAGCGAGCGAGGTAGTTGATAAATTAGGAGGTGGACTCGTCAGAGGAGGGGGGGGGGGGGGGGGGTGAAATCAGAGTTTGAGAAGAGTCATTGGTGAAACCTTAAGACGAACCTTCATCCGGAGGAAGAGAGGTAATAGGGAACGAGTAAGGTCATTGGAGCTTGTGGTGGTTGTAGAGAAGAGGAAATTAGGGAAAGGTTGTGGTGGAGGTAAAATGGGAAGAGAGATTGTTGTGGTGGTGATGGAGGAGGTGGCGGAGGAGTCGTAGAAGGTTAACCACAAATCAATTTCATTATAAATTTGAATTAAGTTCAAATTTAAGTCCGGTTCATGATAAACCAGACAAAATGAAAATCAAAACTAGAGGTAGTATATATATTTTTGACATTTTAGAGATAAGTTGTCGATCAAAACAATTAAGAAATGAAAGTGTCATTTCATTATAATTAGATGTAATAAAGTAATGCATTTTTAGCCGCTACGTGCAAGACACGTGTCCAAACACAAGGCATGAGCTAATTAATAACCGTGGATGTTTTTGTTTAATGATTAGCACAGCATATAGAGAAAAGAAAGAGTATGATTGGTTAAGCTGGAGGAAAAAAGCACAGGTGGCAATATGGGAGTGGTTGAGGGAGGTTTGGACATGGTCAGATGGACGGTGGTGGGTGAATTGAACATAAAATAGTCGGTTGGTGTCGCACGCACTGCTCTTGCGACACTGACTGTGACCGCCCACAATGCTCATTATTTCAACCATTTGGCGACTCCTTTCGGTACTGTTAATAATACAAGTCAGTCTTAACATGAGAAAATTTGGAAGATCAAATAATTCAGCGTTTAAAAAAACAACTTCGATAATTACTTATCCGGGTTTTAATTTTTGATGCACGTTTGTTAATAATTAAATCAAACAGTGTTTTTTTAATTATGGATAGCATCTTTATCATTTGTGTACATATAAATTATGTAAAAACATATGTGTTTAAACTTTATTTATGTTCATGTATTTATTTTTAAAATACGAAATTGATAATTAAGATTTTTGAAAAATACTTGAAGATAATAATTTTTAACTAAAATATGAAATTATAAGTATATATTATACAAATTTTAATCAAGAATTTTGTTATAAGATTTTCATTCTTAATTCTCAAAGTTTTATAGTCGTGTTTAAAATTACACATATTCTACTAACAAACAAAGTACACGGTTTACCATTAATAAATTAGACAACTTTTTAAAGTATGCACCTTCTTTGCATGTTTTCATAAATTAATTTTGCATGTTCTTTTAATAATTTTAAGTTACATTTGATAAAAAATGAGATGTGTTATATTAATTTTATGTAGCCATTTACACTACTCCGTTTTCAGTTGTTTTAGCGGTGCAATTTAAATTAGAGCATGGCTATGTATAGTAGTGACATGATCGTAAGCCTCTTAAAATTAGCCAACTCATAAATAAATAAATGAATAAAAAGAACCGCCCATGACCAATCCATAAGAAACAATTAGAAGTGGGTAGAACAATTTTGTAGATAAGGAAAAGGTGAATAAGATTATGTTTATTGATTAGAATTAGATGGAGCGGCTAATTAAAACCACTGATCACTGTCGAACATCACTATATAAAGCCCAACTTCTCCACCTCACCACAACAACATCCACACAACTCTGTAGCTCACTCATTACAAATGGGCAAGGACATTGAGGTCGGTCACCACCACGGTGGTCACGACATGGTGGCCAAGGACTACCACGACCCGCCCCCGGCCCCGCTGGTCGACCCGGACGAGCTCACCCAGTGGTCCTTCTACCGAGCCATCATAGCCGAGTTCATCGGTACCCTCCTCTTCTTGTACATCACCGTCTTGACCGTCATTGGTTACAAAAGCCAGGTCGACCCCACCCTCTCCGGCGATCAGTGCGGCGGCGTCGGCATTCTAGGCATCGCCTGGGCTTTCGGTGGCATGATCTTCGTCCTAGTCTACTGCACCGCCGGTATCTCTGGTCAGTGTTATGAAAACCATCCAGAATTAATTAAAAACGAATCAAAATCAAACAAGTCACTTTTTTTAAAGGTCGGTCCAGAACTGCGAGTTTTTCCGATTTATTAATAAAATAAAATAAACACCGATTGTTTTATAAATTCATAATTAAAATCATAATTTTATTTATAAAAATGGCACAAACTAATTTTGAAAACGGATACAACAAGTATAGTCCAATTAATTGCAATATTGAACTAAAGAAATTGGGGGTATGGTGCAGGTGGGCACATAAATCCGGCGGTGACGTTCGGATTGTTGTTGGCTCGGAAGGTGTCGTTGGTTCGGGCCATAATGTACATGGTGGCTCAGTGCCTGGGGGCCGTGTGCGGGTGTGGCCTCGTCAAGGCTTTCCAGAGTTCCTATTACCAGAGGTACGGTGGTGGGGCCAACGAGCTCGCCGACGGCTACAGCACCGGCACCGGATTGGCGGCCGAGATTATTGGGACTTTTGTTCTTGTCTACACCGTCTTCTCTGCCACTGATCCCAAGAGAAGTGCCAGAGATTCTCATGTTCCTGTATGTCATCTTATTACACCAAGTCTATGTCTATGTCATGTTACATTTTTTTAATTAATTAATTAAATGAATTGTGCTAATATATTTGTCACCTATTGAATAGGTTTTGGCTCCGCTTCCAATTGGGTTTGCGGTGTTCATGGTCCACCTTGCGACGATTCCGATCACCGGCACCGGGATCAACCCGGCGAGGAGTTTCGGAGCGGCTGTGATCTACAACCAGGATAAGTCATGGGACGATCAAGTACGTACACATTGAGGATTTAATTTACTAGTTTTATTTAGTCACAATGTTTTTTTATTTTGTTGATGAAATGATTTTTTTTGTGACAGTGGATGTTTTGGGTGGGCCCATTCATCGGAGCTGCAATTGCTGCACTGTACCATCAACACATACTGAGAGCTTCAGGTGTGAAAGCTCTTGGGTCTTTCAAGAGCTCTTCCAACATGTAACTTGGTGTTTCAAGAGATGAGGTTTTATATTCGAGAAATAAATAATAAGTTGTAAGTATTTGGGCAGTGAAGTCAAACAAGGACAAGAATTTGTACATTATAATGTGTAAGTGTGAGTGAAGACGTGGAAGTTATCAATCGTGTGTTTTGTGTGTAATGGGAACTTAGTTTTCAATCCCAATTTGGTCATCGTGTACTCTTTGTTATTTAAGTTGTTCATAAATCAGTAAGTGATTTTGTCTACTTTTTTGAAAACTTTGAATTTATGGGTGTTTAACTATTAATTTTGAACGGATTCGACCAACTAATTTACACATTGTGGGCTACATAAATTTACTGGTGTCTAATGGAAGCTTATTTGACAAGTTGTTCAAGTAATTTAACTTGATTATTAGGGACCCAAATTCAAGTCACGGCGGTTAGAAGTATGTGTTCGACTAGTCAATCGATTATTAATGATTTCTATATAAACTAATCAAAATTATTGATTAGCGAGTTTCACTAACCTAATTGATTTTTTTTCTCATCTACTAACCTAATCAAACTAATTGAAACTATTTTGAATCAGTTCGGATGTCAATAGAGCAGTGAGCACGTTATTTAACTAAATGCAGCATAGATTTTATTTCATCACCTATTACTTGGAATCTGGTACAAGAAGATGAGTGAATATTGGATCAGAAGATTGTGTTATGAGGCTAAACACAACATAGATTATCACCCCATAGATTAAACACAACATAGATTGTGTTATGAAAAAAATAAAAGAGATATTTATTATTGGTGTGTATTGTGAATTACAAGAGACTTCTAGACCTCTATTTATAGAGGTAATAGGAATAAAATAGGAAACTATAATATATATGAGAAATGAAACATAAATATAGGAAACATAATATAATCTAACAGCCCCTCTCAAACTCAAAGCGGTGAAACAAGAATTGAGTTTGAAGCTTGAAAGTATTGAATTATGGCGAGGGTTGCGGCTGTCGAGGATGTTGTCGAAGTGATGCGGCGAGGATTGAGGATGGAGGATGCGCGCTGCTCACGGCCGATGGCAGATGCCTGATGCCCGTGTGTGCTGAATGATGCATGATGCCAGATACTTGATGCCTGATGGCATATGGCGAGATAGCAGCTGCCCGATGATGCCAGATGCCCAATGATTGCCAGATGCCTGATGGCTGATGGCGAGATAGCAGCTGCCCATTGCCAGATGCATGATGGCTGATGGCGAGATAACAACTGCCCAATGATTGCCAGATGCATGATGGCTGATGGCGAGATAGCAACTGCCCAATGATTGCCAGATGCCTGATGGCTGATGGGGAGATAGCAAATGCCCAGTGATTGCCAGATCCCTGATGGCGAGATAGCAGCTCCCCAATGATTACCAGATACTTGATGCTTGATCAAGTGTGGGTTGATTCGAGCAAGAGGGTAGAGAAAGAGTAGGGATTGAGAGATTGAGATTGATTGAGTTACGAGATCGAAGTGGTGGAATCAAGATCAATCAATTTGATGACGAAAAAACGAGATCGTGCGAGGAAAATTAATAAGGTAAAGAGTAAAAGAAGAACCGATTGGTTTGAGAAAGAAAATAACAGAATAAGGGAAAAGACAAAAAAAGAGTAGAGACGGTGTTTGAACTTGGTAGAGAAGATTCGAGATTGTCGAGTTGATTTGTTTGCGAAAGCGAGAGGCTAGAGATTGAGATTTGAATTGTCTCGCCCACCCGTCAGAATCACGAATCATCAACGAGTGGGCAAAGCGATAAATTCATAGAGATTTGACCAAGAATCGATTATAGCTCTGATACCATGATAGAAATAAGAGAGATATTTATTATTGGCGCGTATTGTGAATTACAAGAGACCTCTATACCTCTATTTATAGAGGTAATAGAAAAAGAATAGGAAACTCTAATATATGTGAGAAAAGAAACATAAATATAAGAAACTAAATATAGAAAACATAATATAATCTAACACATCACCTATTACTTGAAATCTAGTAAAAGAAGATGAGTGATATTGGATTAGAAGATTGTGTTATGAGGCTAAACACAACATAAATTATCACCAGGTGTTGCTAACTCAAATACATACTCTTAGAGAGGAGGAGATAAAGACATGTATACAACATTGGATAATCATAAGAGCTTGGGTCCTGGTCGTTTTGGGAATGGACTCTATCAAATCGGTGTAGGGATGGTTGGAGAGGATGTGACAAATGTTATCTAACAATTCTCCCACAATCAAGTCGACAATAATTACAAATGATTCCAAGGAGGGAACAAAAACTAGAATTACATCAGGTAACGTATTACCGAGTTAGGGTCACTCGGGATGGGATGAGTCGATCGGGAGGGAAAAGTAATCAGCACTCTCAGAACAGAGATCCTTGACCAAGACAGGGAATGATTTGCCCTGTCTCATTTTTCTTCCATTCAACCAATCCTAAACTTGAATTTTGTTCCAATCGAGTCGTCAGAGAGCTGACTCAGACTTTGATTTTTATCATTCAAGACATTTTCGCATTAAAACAAGAGATTCAAATAATCAAAACATTTCATTTATGTACGCAACCAATCAAACCCATTTACAACCGAAACAAAACAAACTAAACCCAACACTTTTTTTGCTCTAACCATCACAGCACAAGACAGTCGGATGAATTAAGGATCAACAAGTCAAAAGAAGGAAGTACCCGTGGACCTTTGCGAGCTATCACTACTGTGTTTAAGGTTTTTCTTCTGTCTTACTTTGATGTCCATGAGATCAACCAGAAGTCCCGGCTGCGAAATCTCCTCACCTTTGACCTCAACCTCACCGCTCAGCATCTTCACGACCATGGACATTCTTGGCCGCAGCCTTGCAGTCTCCTGCACGCAAAGCAGCCCAACCTTCAAGAACCGCACAGCTTCTTCCTCCGGGAACTTCATTTCTAGCGTGTGATCAGCTATTTGTAGAAGCTTGTCTGCCGTGTAAATGTCCCACGCCTGCTAAATCGATCACATTGCAACAAAACATCATTATGTCTATAATCATATAATAGTATTAGTGTTGGATATGCATTGAATTGATTCTGATCCCAATGGAATATCTCAGTAAGGTATCTAATGTATTTTGTTTGTGCCTATTTGGGTCGCCCATTAGATTAGAGTTAGAGTTTTATGTTCTTCTGTTTTCTATTAGGTATGATGTAGCAGTATATGTAGTATTAATGTAACCTAACCAAACTCACTTGGCGGTTCTGTATTTTAATTCTCTAATAATAATAGTAATAATTCCTCTTCTCTTTCTGTGGACGCGGTCAATACACTGTTGACAAACCACGTAAATCTGATATGGTGTTCTTGTTTTTTACCTCTTTTACTTTCAATTACTTTTTTATGCATAAAACTTGTTCGTTACAACAATTAGCATGCCCTAATATTGTCACCTTCTGAACGAGGTAGTGTTCTCCGAGCTCCAAATTGAAATCAACGACAGATCTTCCACTGATAATCTCCAACAACAAAACTCCAAAGCTGTACACATCTGATTTCCGAGTCAAGCGCCCGCTAATTGCATATTCTGGCGCAATATACCCTCTTATCACATTCACAATTGTTATAACAAAAATAAATTCATCAGCAACAAATAAGATTGGAGTGGACAAAACAATCTAGTAAAAAAAACGATGATGCACTCACAATGTGCCAGCAACACGAGTACTAATGTGCGATTTGTTGTCCCTAAGCAGCCTCGAGAGGCCAAAATCCGAAACCTTAGGCATGAAGTTCCTATCGAGAAGTATATTGCTGGCCTTGATATCCCGGTGCACAATATGGGGCACAACCTCCTCGTGGAGAAAAGCGAGTCCACGAGCAATTCCTAATGCAATGTCCCGCCTCGCCTCCCACCCGAATTTCATCCTCTTTTCCTCTCTACCTATCAACCAATCCAACACACTGTAATGAAATTGGCCGTTATTTTCTAATATCCTATTTCTAAACTGAAATTTTGCAAGATAAACTATAAATTGGCCAGGAAGAAGCTACCGAGTAATGTGTGTGCAAGGCTATTGTTTTCCATGTAATCATAGACCAAAAATCTGTCGGCTCCGTCAATGCAGCATCCTTGGAGGTTAACGAGGTTCGGATGTTTGATATCGGACAATGCAGCTATTTCAGATATGAACTCCCTCTCACCTCTCATGGATTCAAGCTCAACTGCTAGAACTTTTACAGCTACAACTGTTCCATCTTTAAGCAAACCCTTAATATTCAAAAACCCAAATGACAGAAACTAAAAGAAGTCAACTCTAAATTCCCAAACTTGGGGTCTACCCATTTTCACAGTTGTGTTGGAGAAAACAAGGTTTTGATGAAATTAAGGTAAAAGGGAAGACCTTATATACAGAGCCAAACCCTCCTTCTCCAATCTTGTTGGAGGAGTGGAAACTATCAGTGGCGATTTTGAGCTGATTGTAAGAGAAAACACAGAGATCATCAAGGGTTTGTTCATGCTGACCTGTGACAACCAATCAGAGGGATCAATGAAAGGCAGATACATAAAAATAAGTGAATCAAGGTTCAAGAACATCATCGTACCCATCAAACACAAAAAGTCAAACATGCAAGAACCAGAAGAAGAAAATAATCTACAATCTGATTACCATTTTTGGTTCGGTTGATGGGTTGCGATGGAGGGGCGAAGCAGTTAGAGCACAGAAACTTGAATTTCATGCTGCTGGTGATGATTGGTTTCTGGGTATTTCCTGGAATTCCTAAAACTATGGGCTTTCTGTTTATGTTGAGAACGGAGAGGAGGGAGGAGAAAAAGAGAACAAAGATTCAGACATAAATTATAGTGTTGACGACGTGGCATTTGCATTTGGCTTTTGACTTGTTGATGTTGGAATTTGATTTTGTCAATACTCAAAACCTTCTTTGCTTCAAATGTATAATTTCTTAATAATTTAATCACCTGTGAACAGGTCAGTTCAACTTCCAGTTCTTGGAAGTCATTTTCTAATATATCGGATGAGACGATAGTTCATTTCCATCCCTCTTTAACCACATTTCATTTTTAAGTGTTATTTTGATCTGATTTCAGATTTAATTCTTTTAATATTGAGATCAATGATTAAATTTCTTGTTGGTGTCAAAATATGGTATTATGTAAAAGACATAATCTCATTTTGGTATAATTAAGTTAACATATTTCACTTAAATATGCATGCTTTAAAATTTTTTAATATAACTCGATTAGATTTACTTTTATCTCACTCTAATTAACAATGCTAGATCTATGTTAGTTTTGTTTTTATCAATTATGAAATGTTTAAAATACGCCTTAATTCTTTTCAAAATTTTAAAATATTTCATCTAACTATTTTCTCTCTTTCTTGGACCACCTTCTCTTCGCTGGAGTCATCGTCGTTTTCCGAAACCAACATCATTAACAAAAGCTTCAAACTTGACTTTGAATAGTTTGTCTAAAGTCATTTCTGATTGGAGTCACTGTAGAATAATCAAATTTTAAGGATAATCTAGAAACATAGACTAAAAAGGGTTATTTTCGATATGAGAGACAATAGCCTCTTTAGGTATTAAAAAAACTGAATTACTAATCCAAATATAGAATCGACAAATTGGGTAATCAAAATTAAAATTTCCTAAATAACCCTTTGTTCTGACGATTTTCACAAAATCATCTGGAAATTAGCCGTGTTCGATTTTAGAAACGTACATGCACAAGATCTGATTGGGCACCTAAGAGACAGTCTTGAGGAGATAATCAGCGGATCAACTATCGTGACGAGAGCGATCTGGAAGTCGGGGGCGGTCATGGAATCGATAAATTTGACGACGCTCCAGGGGAACATTATGGTAGTGAAGGCCATGGGAAAGTCGAACTTGACATTGTCATCGACGGTGTAGTAGCCGCCAGTGAGGCCGGCGGTATAAGGCCAACTGTCCCCGAGCCCTAAATTGGCACGCCACAGGACTCGTTGTTCGTTGGGGAATTTGTCTGAGCGGTGGCCCTCGAAGAACAAGATTTATTTGGACAATTTTCCATCGTAGTCGTGAGGGATGGATCGAGCTTGAAGGAGGAGCAACTGAAGGACGTCGAGAGGAATGAGACGAACGATAATTTATGTATATGAGATTTTGAGGGTTTTTGCGTCTTCACCATCAAAGTTATCAGGCCCGTTAATCTTACACCTCCGATTACTTAATTGAAATATATTTCATTCACAGTCCATTCAAAAAGACATATTACATAAAATTGAGAGGAACTCTAAAAATGTAATTCAAATTTCTGAGCGATACCCAGACAGAAAAAATTGGTAATCTCTTATGGGTTTGGAGATTTAAGGGTTGTTTGATCGATAATGGATGTGGGTTTTGTGTGATTGATGTTGAGTTTAGTTTGATTACTTCTTGATTTATTTAGTCAATCACAAATGTTGTTTTGTGCGTTTTTAGTTTATTTTTTTAGATTGTTTGCTTGTTGTTACGTGTTCGGTTTCTGTGGAGAAATGGGAGGTAAGATGGTTGATGATCTAGAATTTGATTTGTTATCGAATGTGACGTGATAAAGTGACCAGGTGGTGCTGAACTTTCCGGCAGAGGTGGGGAGGGAGTCACGGGAAAGAATTGAACCCAAGTGACACGTTTTGAAAAGGATTGAGGTACATTTTAGTCACTTCATCATTAATAAAAAATAAAAAAAATCAACGGAGATCTAAGTTCTAACATCATTACCTAAAGTAGGAGTAAAGAAAATTTAACCATGCTCCATTAAAAAGATTTAAGTATATGTATTTAAGTGAGAAACGTATAAACTTAATTACACTAAAACATGATTGTTCCTGTTTAAAATTAAAGAGTAAATTATGCTATTCATAATTGCATGAATTTTTAAAATCACAAATTAAATAGTTACTGGGCCATATTCAAACTGGTAATTTTATTTTTAAATTTTGTGTGTGTACATGATGTAGGTAAAAAATAATTGGATGATGTTGGGTTGGGTTGGCAATATATGGTGAGTGTGAATTAATTGATTTATTTGGTGCTGGTCCAAATTAATATGATTTACTATTAATATTTTGTAGTGCCAAATGAATAGCCACGAAGAACACGAGACCGAGACTGACCAAATAAAGAATAGTACGTGTGAACACCACTCAGAAATCGCAGACCAGAGTCAGTCTCTCCACCAATTCATAAGTCTACAGTAATAATTTTCTAAATATAGAATGCAGAGTGACAGTCACATTACAACCATCTAATAAGAGTCAATTTGATCAACGAATTTATCGGTTCAAATGATTACGTTCTTGAATTTTCAATCTGATCAACAGGGTTTTAATTGAATAATAATATAAATAAAAAATAATTTGTTTGAAATGGGTTTTGTAGAGATTTATTTTAAAAAATTTATGAAATCTGCATTGGATTATAATAATTTATTTAAGATATTTATGATAATTAATATGATAGGAAAAATTTAGTTAGATATCATTAATTATATTTTTTTAATGTCATGTTAACATTCTAAAACTAAATGATCATTCTATTTGTATTGCCAACTTTGATCCTTGCATACAAAACAATAACCCATTAGTGTTTCAACTTTGGAAATCTCATTTCTAAGATTGTTGAATTTAGAAAAATGATGAATGTCCTTAAACTTTGAATTTTATAACGTCAAAAGTGTTAAATTTCTTTGGAATAGCTTCATGTAAAGCCCTGCCTTTACCTATCAAGTTTTATTATGTATTATATAAGAGTTTCTTATTTAGTTTAGTTCATAACCTATATAAAGGGTTCTTCCTTATTATATTTTACGCAATTATTAATAATATTTTTTACACTATTTCTGTCATGGTATCAGAGCTTTATAATTCCTAAATCATTTTCTCTCCACAAAGTTACTGCACGCCGATTCATTGTTGCTGCCGCTGCACCTAATTGTTCATCCTACTCTCTAAGTTACATCATCTCACCCTCTTAATTGCGCTACTTTGTTTTTTTCCAACTCTGTCACCCTATTTTGTCCTCTTTTTTTCATCATCTTCACCACTATATTTGTCTCACATCCTAACATCTTATTCACGTGTCCTTGTTCACCACTAGTTCTGACATATTCACTTATTTGTCTTTATCTATTGTTTTATACTCTCGTCTTGCTTACTCTATTTACCCAAATAACCGTCCCACACAATATCTATCCCTAATTTTTCATGTCCATATCCGATATGGAGGCTAAGCTAGATGTTACAAGACCAATTACAATATGTCTTGATGGACATAATTATATGTTATGGCCATAAGAGATGTCAAGTTTTCTTCTTGGACGAAGACTGTGGCACTATGTTACTGGAAGAATTAGCCCACCCATTAAAGAAGCATCAGAAACTACTGAACAATTTGAAAAAACGTGAAGAAATATGGGATAGCAAAAATCATCAAATACTTACATGGTTCCGTAACACATGTACTCCATCCATAAAAGCGAACTTTTGACGTTTTAATACTGCAATGGAGGTTTGGGAATTTCTCGAGCAACTATGTTCCACCACAGAAGTTGCCTATCAGTATCAACTACTAGGACGTCTTCATCAACTGAAACAAGAACCAAGACAATCTATTTATGATTTTCTTTCTCAAGTGCAGACTATTTAGGATCAAGTTGTTGGGGAGATCCGGGCCTTGCCTAGGAGGAGCACCCAAGAAAAGCCCACATACACATTAGAGCCCACCTTTGACCCAAAAGACTAGCCTATTGGGTCTAGAGTCCAATGTGTATATATACTCTCCTTATACCTTGTAATCTTTCGATGTGAGACTTTGAACTCACATGTGGACATAACAATCTCCCCCTTCACATAGAGTCCCATCACATCGGGCTGACTCCCCCTAAGCCCGCATACTTTACCTTGGTCTACTCTCCCACAAGGGCCCTTTTCATCCTATCTGAGCCTCACCATGGGGAGACGCGATCATGGTCCTGGTCTTACTAGCCATAGAAGAATACCTGACCCACTTAACCAGGAGAGTCTACCGAACCAAGGCTCGGATACCACTATTGGGGAGATCCGGGCCTTACCTAGGAGGAGCACCCTAGAAAAGCCCACATACATATTAGAGCCCACTTTTGACCCACTAGACTAGTCTTTTGGGTCAAAATGTGGACTCTAATGTGTATGTGGACTTTCCTTGGGTGCTTGGATCTCCCCAACACGACTTACTGCTTCAGAACCTAGTTGGACATGCAAGAAGGATGCTGCACTTTTTGCTCAATATCAAGCTCAACTTTGAGTTATGGAGTTCCTTATGGCTCTTCGTCCCGAGTTTGAGCCTCTTCGAAGCTCTTTACTTCATCGAGAACCCTTTCGCCAGGTTAAAACTTTTGTTACTGAATTAATATCTGAGGAAACTAGATTTTCTGTCACTCAATTGCATCATTCTACTGATACAGTTCTTACCACCTTTAGAGGACGATCTGCTCCACAGTGCACTTATTGCAGACAACATGGGCATACAATTGTCGAATGCACAGACCCAAAGAAGAAATATTGCACTCTCTGCAAGAAATATGCTCATACAGCTGGCCAGTGTCCAAATCAAGAAGAGAAGTCCAACCCTCCTGGATTCAATGTCTCTGTCGCTGCTATGCCTACAAATAGTGCCCCTATCTCGTCTTCCGACTTAGCAAAGTTTCTTGGACAATTGGATCTCCAAACTATCAAAGAAGCCTTAATCGCTAATTTTGCTGCCACCTCTTTAAAATCTAAAGGGACGGAAGATCCATGAAACGTGCCTTAGAATTCTACTTACCTATTCCAAAATAAAAAGACATGTATCTTCAAGTGCCTCACGCACGTAAATGTCTCACGCACGTAAGTGTCTCACAACACGTATCTTCTAGTGTCTAACGGCATATAAGTGTCTCACAACATGTATCTTAAAGTGCCTCACAACACCTATCTATGAGTGCCTTATGACACCTACCTAAATTTATGTACAAGTTTTTTAGGACACCTATTTCTACTCACCATATCAAAAGTCTCATATTCAAACACAATTCGGCGATTACAACCGATTTGAGTTTGTGGGGGCTGTTAGATAATATTAGTATAAGCCCATTAGGGTTAGGCCCAGTAGGTATCTATTATGTATTATATAAGGGTTTCCTATTTAGTTTGTTTCATAACCTATATAAAGGGCTCTTCCCTATTGTATTTTACACAACTATCAATAATATTCTCTACACTATTTCTATCACTTTAGTTGTCTTATATATTGTTTTTTCTTTCTAAATCATTGTTTCTTTATAGAGAAAATCTTACTTGGCTGTTATTTAGAATACGTCAATTATCCCTAAAAATATTTAGCAATGCTTCTCATCGTAGCATTTCCGTCCATTTAAAT
This sequence comes from Geranium rotundifolium, assembly GCA_963920655.1. Classification (NCBI taxonomy): domain Eukaryota; kingdom Viridiplantae; phylum Streptophyta; class Magnoliopsida; order Geraniales; family Geraniaceae; genus Geranium; species Geranium rotundifolium. Next base: position 9,638,116 of record OY987318.1, read on the forward strand.
TAAAAAATTATGTTAAAAAACCCAAAATGTTTCTTAAAATATTTTAAATTTTCACACTATTCTTATCCTTTTTGACCCCTCCTTCCTCCCTCCTCTCACCACTTCTTTCTCAAGTCTTCTTCTCACAAGATTGTTCAATTTCACATTAAACAAAAATCCCAAACCAACAATTGTAACTATTGGGTTCAGCCATCCCAACTTCTAAATTCAACTATCAAAGTTTCAAGCATCATCTTCGCGTCACCACTGACGAGGATTCGCCTTCTTGGTGTCACTGATCGAGCCTCCACCTTCTCGCTGCCGACCGAACCTCTATCTTCTCACCGTCGACCGAGCTCTGCCAAAATAAAGAAAATTCTTTAGGGCTATTTTGGCCTTTTAAACATAAATAGACGGAAATGCTAATGGGACGGATCAAAAATTGTTTTTTAGGAGTAATTATGTGAAAAATAACTGAGAGTAGTCAGATGAGGTTTTCTTTTCTTTTTATCAATCATAAAACAAATTTGATGTATTTTTGTAGTTGAAGATGCAAGCAAGTCTACCATGTATTAAGCTACTAGTGCATGAGCAAGTATTTGCTAATATTCTATAGAATATATATAAGAAATAATTACTTATCACTATACACGTTTTTAAATTCAGTACCCCAATTTCAAAATCAAATTTACCAGTACACCGTTTTTTTTTCACACTTAAGCTAACAAAATTAAAGATTTTTTTTTAATGTCCCAACCGCCCGCTCTTAATGAAGACAATAATTTGATAAATGAGAAAATACAATTTTACCCATAGTTGAAGAATGCATGCAACTTTAAAATGAATGGAACTTTAAAATGAATGGAATATTTTTCATTTAACATAAACAAAATAAAAAAATTTGAAAATTGAAAATAAATGTGAAATGACCAGTCTACCCTCCTCTCCTTGTCTCATTCATTTATTTCATGCAAATCGGGTAAAATCAATAAAATGGGGTTTTGAATAAAGAAAGTCTAAAATAAAAGGCATTCAAGATGTCACCCAGCATGCAAATTAAATAAACTAACACGTAAACACAATTAAAATGCCTATAAGAAAATTGATTGGGAAATTTTGAATTTAGTAGGTGAAATTGAGCATTGGGATGTTAAACTTGTCCGAATCTGACAACAATGAATTCATTGTACCAAATTCATTCAAGAGCACAAGGGGCTCAATATTTTAAATCAAGATTTTGACCCGTGGGTTGATAATGGTGGAGTTGGTGGATGTAAAAAAACAATTTCTATCTCTATCTCCTCCTCTATCGAACCCTAACAGGGCGCCTCTCACTCTTATGAGGCTGTGGGTTGCCGCCGCCGGCTCTGGCCTTCGGCAATAATGTGTCAGGGACCATCCTCTACGTACTCCTAGCGCTGCTGTGTCAGTTTGGGGCTGTATTACTCGAAGAAGGGGGCGAATCTCAGTTTGGAGCGGCGTTGAATCCAGATCTCGGTTTCTTTCTCCACATCTTGGTGGGATGGAGGTTTCCACAGTGGCGGACTTAATAATTTGCTAGACTTTGTTGTCCGATTCATTCAGGTTTGGCTCGACTTTGCAATTTTCTGGCTAAACCAAAAATTATGTTTACATATTCATTGATTAATTTCCAACCATGACAAGAGTCTCAATTCCATACACTGTCCCAAAACTTTACTAGCTTATGTCTTTATTTTAGCTTAATCGATACTCAAATCTCTTCGATCTCTCCTCAATCAAAAATTTAGTAACTCATACCCATAAAATCGCAACAATCAATAATTAATCCATTTATGTTCATAACAATAAATATAAAGCAACAATTAACTCATATGTAACAATTGATAGGAAAAATCTTAAATGGGCAATTCTACAAATTTTTTATCACAGAAACCTAATCTCACCACTTCTAAAACTCAATCCAAATTAATAATCAACAAGAGCATTAAAGATGTTATAATCATCAACAATAATCCAAGAACAAATATGCAATAGTACAAAATAATCTAAGCTTGTAAACTACATAAAAACCGCTATGTTATTTTAAAACATTTATAAAATTCTAGTCGTAGCTATTACAAACCACAAATTTGGTCTTATCTACTACTTCTTCTTCACCAATCTTCTAACTTTTTCTCATCTCTCAAAACCAATCTGAACAACTTAGAAATTATGGTAAAGTTTCTAAATTTGAAATGCCCTCAGCTTTTAAATACTCATACACGAAATAAGGGGCAAACCAGTCGTTTCACGCGAACATATGTTTGAGAAATTTGATTTTGGTAACTAGGCAATGATACCCATCCAACAACAGGAACTCGTAAGATGGAAGATTCGTTACTTCAACTCCTACATTCTCAAATCTAAGTTGATAGCTATGTAGAGAAACGATAGGGAGTCGTGAGGTAAGTGTTGTTGGTTGAAGTCGGTCTAGATAAGCTCTAAGTCTTCCCACGACTGTAATATCACGACATGGAGTCGTGACCCACGCTGTAATTGGTTGTCTTAGCTCCAATAGTGACTTGAAAACTTCTGTCCTCAATTGAGTGTTATGGATACAGGTAGATATCGGTGAATACCAGAGATATATTGAAAGTTTTCACCTTCTCGTGACGATATCACGAATATCGACCAAAATACTGGTTAAAGTCATTTGAAAAATTCAAACTAAATCATGTTTAATCCGGTCCATATCAGTTAATTTCAATCAAATATAATTAATTTCGATTTAATTCGGTCTAATCCAATTCACCTAATTAATTATAGTTTGACATTTAGGTTATAAGCAATTACATAATCCAAAATAGTGATTATTGACAAATTCGAAATTAAAATTATTAAATATTATTCAATTTGTCTTTAATAAATAATAAACATGAGTGTATGTGTATTTATATTTATTTATTTATTATAAAACGCGTTTTGCCGCGATATTCTTGTGATCTCTCTACAATCTCTCCGAATTTGTCAAATCTCCCTTTTTGTCAACTGATCGATATATTTTCGATATTCGATTTCCACAAACTTACCTGCATCTCATGACTCAAGTTCACGACATGGCGTCGTGACTCAAACTCTCCACTTCTAGTGAGCTGCTACACTTTAATCTACCTAAGATGTGGTGGGATGCTTCTGCTACTCATTTTCTCATCTGGTCATCTTGGCTCATTCGAGCGAACTCGCTTTGGCTTGCTTCAAAACAATCTATTTTCATGCAAATATAATAAAATCCTTAATATGTATAATGGTATCTAAAATGGACTAAAGCTTCCTAAATCAGGGCAAAATTGAGTTAATTGTAATGATATTTGGCTCGAGTAGAGTTATAAATTCCACTCTCATCATTGGGGTACCATAATTTTTTTAAAGTTGGGGCACTAAATTTAAAATTGTGCCAACTTGGATATAGTGATATGTAATTATATCTCCCTTTAAATATAAACACGCTTTACCCCTCTTTTTTAACTTTTTAAAAAAATTATGTCAACTTTTTATCAAACTGACGAAAATGCCCTTGTATTAAAAAATTTAAAATAAATAAATAAAAATTATTTTGAAATTGTTATTTTATTTTTTTGTGAAAAAATATAAATAATTATGTTAAATTTATTTAATCTTACTTTAAAAAAACATTTTAAAATTTTTTTCTTAAAATAGGGAAAATGTCACTCACCTCCCCCTAAGTATAGCTGATTCTCATTAAACTCCACTTAACTGTAACACATGTTTTTTATGCCCTCTAAGCTTTCAAAGTTTCACTTTACCTATCTCCATAACTTTATTTAAAAATTTTGTTAACCTTTTGGAAATGGCTAAAATACTCCTTATATTAAAAGTTTTAAATAAATTTATTTTGAAGTTGTTTTTTTGTAGAAAAATTATGTTAGTATCTAAATTTTAAAATATTTATAAAAAAACAATTTGTAAACATCATTTTTTTTATATATTGTTATTTAAAAAAAATAATAATCAAAAAAAATTTATTCCTTTTTTATTTAAAAGAATATATATAAACAAGTTCAAAATATTTTTTTATTGTTTTTAATATAGGTTTATTTTGTCATTTCTAAAAAGTTAACATAACTTTCATAAGAGTTAACAGAAAAATGTAACTTTGAACTTTTTACAATTTAAGGGTGTAAAAAACGTGTTTATAGTTAAGAAGAGTTGAGTGAGAATAAACTATTTTATTTTTTTTAAGGGAAAATAACACCTTTGTGCACATGAATATACATTTTTGACACTTTCATACCCTAACTTTTTTTTCTTCTTTCCAACCCTTACTTTTATTTTGGGATAGTTTTCTTCAAAAATTTCAAAATACCCAAAATATCTCTGAATTGAACTAAACTTAAATCTGATTTAATTCTGGTCCAATTAAAGAGTGTGAAAAGACGAAATTGCCCTCAACTATTCATCAAATTTTCAAAGGTATGCCACCCTTTCAACTATTCCTCTCCTCCTCCTCCGCCACCCCCTCCTCAGCGGCATTTCTCCGGCATCCATCGTCGGGGTTTCTCCGGCATGCGGGGAGCATGCAGGGCCGGCCCTATGAAATCAGGGGCCTAAGGCAGGAATTTGAAATGAGGCCTTTCTCATAAATAGATAGTACGTCATATTAATTAAAAAAAAACTAACATAGGGTACATAAAACCGTACTCCATCATTCAAAATTACATATGCAAATTTAAAATACAAGATTTGCCATCCTTGAAGTACATGTAATATCCATTAACATCCTTCTTCTTGATTTGATCCTCTTGATTCTTGATCTAATATCCATCGTCACCCTCCTTCTCGATTTGATCCTCTTATTCTTGTTCTTGATATACCTTCCTGCAAGCTAAACAAGTTCAGCACAATTAAGTTCACATGAAATTTATTCTCCGGGCTTTTTTAGATGCAAACTCTTTAATTAAACAATCATAATCAAGTTCTTGTAACAAGTTTTGTTCAATAGATAACATAGCCAATCCATTTAACCTTTGTTGTGTTATTGTAGATCTTAAATAATTTTTTATCAACTTAAGTTTTGAAAAAATTCTTTCGCTGAAGCTACTGTTACAGGAATTGTTAACATAATTCTATAAGCAATGTACGCATTTGGAAAGGAATTAAGTTTTCTTATATAATGCAATACATCAATTGGAGTATCATTATCAACGGGCATGAACTCTTAATTCAACGAACAAATCAGCACCATCAATGTCTGAACAGTTATTCAAGTTTAAAACATTTTGAAGTTTCAAACAACTTTCTTTAAAACAACTTTCATCAAGCGCTTATAATTTTTTTATATCAAATAGAAAACCAAAATTACTTTCATACACAATAAATTGATCAAATCTACTTCGTAGAGATAAATTAGCTTGATCAATTATGTATAAAAAAATAATCGGTTCTAAAAGATTATTGTGGAGTTCTCAAAGTTTCATTCCCGACATTTTCATCAAAACGCTTGTTTCTACGAATAATACGTCGCTCACGAAATGTAGCTTTTATATTCATCTTTACAGCAATTTTTTTGGCATGAATCGTGGCATTATCAAATCCATCTTCTCTATATTTTTTCAAAAAACGAGATAAGACCTCTCAATTGTTCAATGGCATTATCAATACAAATATTTATGGATTGTAAACTTTTACTGACTAAATTCACAACAGACAGTACATCGTGCCAAATAATCATTCCAAGCAAAAACTCAAAATTTTCAAGTTCATATGTTGCCAAACATTCTGCCTCACTTCTTATTTTAGCATCTTCACTATCATTGGATAGTTCCAATAACGCATCTCTTAGTTGAGGAGTTTGAAATCTAATTGCTTTAACACTTTCAATTCGACTTTCCCATCGCGTTGAGATAAATATTTCAAGGTCAAATTTGGTAAATAATCTGTTAAAAATTTCTACCTTTTGTAGACGATGAAAATAATGAGTACATACGTTGCATGACTCCAAAAAATGAGGTGGCTTTAGTGCAAGAATTGGCCATATCACATATTACCAAATTAAGACTATGACAACCACATGGAGTATAAAATGCTCTAGATTTAATATCTAAGATTATCTTTTGAACTCCCTGATGCTTTCCTTTTATATTCGACCCATTGTCATATCTAATCCAATACTTTTTATTTCATCAATAATACAATCAAAAAGGCATTTACCAGTAGTATCATCAACTTCCAAAAATCCTAAAAAGTAGTCGGTTACTTTCATAACATCTGAAGAAATATCCAAACATCTTATCACAATAGTCATTTGTTCCTTATGACTAATATCAGGGGTACAATCAAGTATGAGCGAAAAATATTTAGCATCCTTAATTATATTTAAAATTTTGCTTTTAATTTCACATGCTAATAAATTTAACAACTCATTTTGTATGCGATGACCAAGATAATGATTATGAATTTCATTACTGTTTATTCTTCGAATATGCTCTTGCATTATCGGATCAAATTCTGCAATCATTTCAATTAAACCCAAGAAGTTGCCATTATTTTCTTCATAGATTTTTTCATTTGTTCCACGAAAGCTAAATTGTTTTTACCAAGAGTTTTCACAACAACAATTATTCTTATCAATACATTCTTCCAATGCTCTTTATCTTTATCAATTCGATCTTGAATATGTTTATCAATTGTTTGCTTTTTTGTTAACCTTAACTCCAAATCAACCCACGCGCTCATATTAGCAATATGCTCGTCACTTGTTTCATGCCTCTTAAGTTTAGCTACAAGATTTTTCCAATCATTAGTACCTTCTTTTGCTAACATGGATATACACGGAATAACATCAAAGAGTTTACAACGGAAGCAAAACATTCTATCCAAATCCATAGAATACACCAACCATTTTCTTTCATATTTTTCCCCATTCGGCAATAGTTTATCATAGTATGTTGAGGAAAAATGCCTTGATTTCTCATCTTTAGGAAAAACAATATCAAAAATTTTAATGGGACCTTTTTCTACTAACAAGTCTCTCAATGCATTATTCATATTTTCCCATTGACTAGGATCATAAATATTTTTAGAGATTAAATTATCAATTTCATTTTTATCCCTTTGTTCTTCTTCAAGAGTTTCGGGATCATGACCAGAATTTAGAGTAACTAATACGCCTTCTTTAGTTGTTTCATGGCCATCTATGCAAGTAGAAGTATGATTGATTTGATCTTCTAAGGAAGACTCACCTACATTTTTCTTGTAGGTTATAAATTCATCTAATGCTTCTTTTTGTGAATTTATCAAATCCTCAATTTTTCTCTTTTTTTTTTCAATTTTATAGAGCCCGATTCATACTTCCTAAATGACATTAAATATTGGAATGATAGAACCTGATTTGAAGTGACCACTTTTCATTCCAATCGTTCCACTGAAACTTGAGAATCTCGATAAAAAAAGTAATGACGCAAAAAAAAAAAATTAAGGAACTGAAATAAAATAAAGGATCTGGAACTGCAACAAAATTAAGGAACTAGATCTGGAACAAAATTAAGGATTGGATGCAAAACAAAAAAATTTAGTAAGAATTATTAAAAAAATGGATCAGAAAAAAAAATATCAATCAATTGTGAATCAGTAATAAAAAAAATGGATCAAACAATAGATTAGTAATCATGAAAATGAAATAAAAAAAGATTTAATAAAGACAAAATTAAGAACTTGAAATAAAATTAAAGAAACAAAGTCCATATCATGTATACTTACAGATGCAAAACAAATTACAGAAAAAAATCAGTAATGAAAAACATAAATTAAAGGATATGACTCTCATTTGAAAATTCCAATAACAAAATAACTTTCAACATGAATCAAAAATCCCCCATGTCGATATCCTTTCAAATTTAACCAAAATTTATACTCAAAATTAAAAAAATTCTTCTAGTTATCAATTATCCCTAATAAGCCTCAAAATTAAAACAATATGAATAGAAAAATCCAAACCCTAACCTCAGAATCTATTCAAAATTTGAGACTCGGTGAATGAAAACTCGAATTTGAGAACTGAGATAAGATTTGAACACAACAAACAATGAAATTGATGTAAATAAAATCATATTTTTTTTCAGGTAATTATAGAAAATTTGGGATTAGGGTTTGCTAAAAAACTTATCTGGATTACAGAGAAAGAATTGGAACAGAGGCGTCGAGTCAATGTTCTCCACATAGTCGTTGCAGCCTCGTTCTTCCCCACAACGATTCGTCTTCGACCCATCGTCGCTTCGGGTTCTGGGCACTCTTTCTCTGACTCTATTTGCCATAATTGTATTTGTGAATGAGTAATAATGAATAACGTGAGGAGAAGATAATAATAATAACAATATCAATTAATTCATTAATTGATTATTGTTGGCAAAGTTACTTCCTACATGGGCTTCAAACTTCACGATTTGGGCCTAAGGTATTTCATAAATGGGCTTTAATATTTATAATTTGAGCCTATTGAGTTGGGGGATGAACTAGAATACAAACGCATGTTGTAGCACAAATGTTGGAACGCTGGATAGCCATTAGATGACACTAATCAACGGTCTAAATGACACATCTATACTAAAGCAAAATTCTCAGCAAATGTGGTCAACAGGGGAAACATTGTAACTGCACATAATGTTGTGCCAATCGTTTCCTCAAATCATGAGATCATTAATTATAATTGAATTATAAATATTAGATCAACGCTGATTCAAAATCATTCATCACATAATCAACTAGATTCGTTTCCATGGCAGCCTCTGTAGCATCTGAATGTGAGTTCTTCTATCATAATCGTTTCTGGATTGGTTTGAAATGAAATCAGCTCACATCTTCGACTATTTAATGATCTGTTATAAGAGTGGCAGCAGTTACCATGGAATCGAGTGAGCACCTGAATTTTTCAGGTACCTCTAAATATAGATCTCCAAAGATGGATCAAAAACTGCTATTGGTATACTAATATAAACTGACGATGCAGATGGAAGTAGCATAACCGATGAGACATACAGATGGTCAGTTGACGATAACGGTGGCTTCGTACCTCACTACCCGACGAATCTCAAACCAACGATCGGACTCAGATTCGAAACTCTAGAATCGGGCATTGAGCACTACAAAAATTATGGACGTTACTGCGGCTTCATGACCCGGCTAGGAACGCAGAAAACATCAAAAACGGCAATTATGCTCAAATATGTTACATGTTCAAGAAAGGGAGAACGTGTTACCAGATTGGAAAATCAAGATGAAGAATTTAGGCAATATAGAAAGAGGAGGTGCATCACAACTCGAACAAGCTTCAGGGAAATGATATCTCCGAAGATATCTGCAATGTGCGAATATGTGATTGTTAAATTTTTTGAATCGCATAACCATCCATTCTATAGTCATGAGCATTTCCAAGAGCTTCGAGGAAATAGAAATTTAAATGACACCCAGCGACAATTTGTTATGGATTGCCAAAAGGCAAATGTTAGTGCAACAGCAGCTTTTAATGTATGCAGCGCAATTGTTAGAGGAGCCGAGCATGTAGGTGCAACTGCTGTGGATTTCAGAAACTGTCAAACACAATTGAAAGTGTTCTTGTCGGAAGCAGATGTGCAAGTCGTGATAAACGAGTTCATCAGTGACCCAGAATCTGACCCAGATTTGTATTATGAGTACGAGTATGATGAGAATGACAGATTGACTCGAATTTTCTGGGCTGATGAAATGTGCCGAAACAATTATGCAAAATGGGGTGACAGTATCTCGTTCGATTCAACATATGGAACTAAAAGGTAATCTCACAATTTAAATCCTCGTACTCCTGACTATTTATTATATGATTACCATACAGAATCGGTTTGTATTCATGCTATCACCCACCATGGTTGATTAAAATGTCACGCGACATATAAAATGTCATCTGTCATGTGTTATCTCACTATTCATGTCGTCGTAATCCTGCCTCCTTATCGTATGATTAACTTACAGAATCGGTTTGAATTAATATGTCATATAGTTGATTAATATGTCATGTGTTATTATATGTGTAACAATGATGTAGTACGTTGAACTTGACACATGACATCTGCATCTATTAAGTATGTATAATAGTTTTTTTTTTAAGTATAAAATTCTCAATTGGCAGATATTCGATGGTATTTTGCCCGATAACTGGCGTTGACAACCATGATCGGTGTGTAACATTCGGGACAACATTGATTTCGAAAGAAGACATCAAATCTTTCATTTGGGTGTTCCAATGTTTCATGCGAGAAATGAATAACAAGGAGCCATTATGCATAATAACTGACCAAGATGTTGCAATAAAAAATGCAATTGGTCAAGTTTTCGCAACAACAAAACATCGATTATGTATGCGGCATATTATGCGAAAATTACCATAAAAGGTGATTATGAGTATATATTTTCGTATTCAAATTCACTACCATGTGGTCGACGTACTAAAATTGACATTGCAAAAATTCTTTGAACACTTCACACAGTTTAGGAAAACGGTACCATTAGCAAGCCCGTTCTATTCTCTGTTGAATACAATTGTGTGGACAGACAGACTTACACAAACTACTTTTGAAGAAAAATGGAATTCGATAGTTGAACAGTTCGGTCTCAGCAACAATGACGCCTTAACTACACTATATGAAATCCGAGCATCATGGATACCGACATATTTCAAAGATTTTCCAATGGCAATGCTTCTAAGGACTACATCGCATTTAGAAAGCCAAAATAGCACATTCGGTTTCAACGCAAGTAAGCTACTAACTCTTAAAGAATTCATGTGGCGGTTTAATGGTGTTTTAAGTGCACAAAGAAGAATCCACTGCAAGCTAGTTTTCCAATATTCGGCGGGATCTAGGTCGGCCATGAAAATAATGTTGGCTCTAGAGCTAGATGCATGGAATGTATTCATGAGGCCGTTGTTCAACAAGGTACGAATGGATATAATGGAGGGTATTTTTTCTTGTGGAGTCACTGATATTAAAAGGGAAGGCAACATTGCAACCTACACTGTGAAGAGCACAACATACAGAGATGTCACTGTCGAAATGAACGAAGACACCGGTCACTGTAATTGCAGGTGCAAACGGCTTGAAGGGAAAGGACTCATTTGCGTACACATCTTCTATGTGTTAAACTCTGCACAAATTAGTAGGATCCCTCGGTCCATGGTACATGAGAGGTGGTGTCGTGAAGCCCCGGGATCTTCCCGACCTTCATTTTTGTATACCGAGCAAGATGCCGAAAGAAAGGTAAAAAACTTGTTGCACATTGAAATATGGTCTATTGTACAATCAATGTTCAGCAACAGCAACACGACTGATGATTTGGAGAGCATCCTAGTAGTGCCGAACAAGCACCGCGCAACACAAGATTCTAATGTACATCACTCACAAACGCCAAGGAGAAAGACAATTGAGCAGCTTAGCGCTATTGTGAAACCACCAAGAGTGAATGTGTACATACCAGCAGTCTACAAGAACAAGGGATCTGGTCGGAGGCTACAAAGCGACAAAGAAAAGGCAATCAACACCGTATAGGCAAAAACTTTCAGAAAATGTGGGTACTGGGCATACATCGAGGCATTGTGAGAAGAAGAAGATAGACGAAGCAGCTAGAGCTTGAGTTTTTTAACTATTTATTTAGTTTTCATTATAATCCAGCATTGTATGACACTTTATAAGTGTTTCATTTGGATAACCATTTCCATCGAATGAGAAAAATAAATTGGTTTTGATAATATGTCATCAGGGTGGTTACCAATAATAATGTGTTATGTGTCATGTGTCATTAACACACTCATATCTTGCAAAAAAAAATGACTCAACTATTTGAATTCAGGAACGGTATCCATTGGTCTGCAGTATATGAAAGGTCCTTTAAAATCGTCCGCCTCCTCTTCACATGCTAACTGTTCCACTATATATTGCACGAACGTGTAACCATCATTTGCATAATATTATCTTGTCTTCACAAAAATATAATGGGTAACAAACGAAGTCGTTCATCCTCACCGACTACAAATCCCAACAAAATACTGAAGGTATCAGGGTTGCAAGCACTGCCCATGGTCACCCACGACCAGCAAATCACTTTGTCTGGTCCGAGTATGGGGATCCAGATGAGGACACAAATGCAAGTGGTATCCCAGGAAAGGAACAAAAATCTCCGTCAATAACAACATCAGGGTCATCCAGTTCGACTGAGTCGGACCCCGACCCACCATTACCCGAGACGGATTATGAAGATCCGGATGATTCAAATAGAGAGGACTGGTATCCTCCAGGTGCTTGGACGCCTCAAAGTGAGACAGAGACAGATATTACCATCACCAAATCCTCTGACGAGTCAGATGGAGGAGACGATTCCTCTGATGACTGTGATGATGACGGTGGTGGTGGAGTAGAAGACGATAACATCGTATATGCTGGGTATATGGGTGATGAGGAGGAGTAGTTGTGAAATTATGTATCATCTCAATTGCATTATGTTTTTTTTCGAATGAAATGGAATTGACTAAAAAAATTTTCCTCAAATGTCATGTTAAATTCTGTTTGCACAATTTGTTGAATGACATAATAAGGTGATTAATCATATTAATAGAATAATTCATGACACATAACAAACTCATATGATATTAATATGATATTTATCATAATGATCATGACATGTTCAGCAGTTGTATTGATGAGATAATGCAAATTACAATATAACATATTTGAATGATCGGATATATTGTTTCATCCATACATTAGCAAGTCTCATCTACATTGTGCTGAGAAATTTCAGCATACAATATATATGATGGTGCAAACATATAAAAATGCTAAAGATAAGATCAGAACAAAATAACATCTTTTTTCAACCCAGACATAGTGGTTAAGGTGTTACCAAAACAACAGTATTACCAGAACATAACAAAAACTATAAAGTAATATGATACGGAAAACTAGAGTTGTTGATGAAACGACATTAAACATAAGCTACTAACTGCACTAGTATACTACTCATTTAGCCGACGATCTTTAATCTTGAACACGACGCCATTGTTACGGTAGAATTCAACTGCAGTGTTATAGATTCCATCCCACGCAATATTGCGCTGCCAAACCAATATCTTATATAGCATTCGGACACGAAATTTCTGTATCTGTGCAGTGGATTTACAAAAACATTCATTATGCAGTGTGTTGCAATAAAGAAATTACGTTGTACTCTTAAAAATGTAAAACTTACAACATTAGGTCGTAGCTCGGCCTTCCAATGAGATAACCCCATATAATTCTCATTGTGCCACATAACAAATACACCTTAATCATGTCCATTAATGATGCTTGACCATGGTAGCTTCACCAAATTGATACTACTCTGCATCAGAAGCCGGGCAGTATGAGCATTGATATCAGCTAGAAGGGCGCACACGCCACGTTGTTAGGAAAACACGACCAATCAAAATTATATAAAATGACGGTAAAAACAGAACAAACATGTGTACTGCCATTAAAACACACATTCAAACTTACAATATTTTGTGGCATAAACCCGTATCGGTTACCATCTTCTTCGTGAGTTAGAGTGTGATCAAACGGCTCTATTACTCTCTTCTTTACATCAAAAGACATCACAAAAAACAATTTACCAACATGAGCAGCAACAGTAATCTGTCCAGTGAAATGGCAGATGCATTACATCATAAACTGACACATTATAGAACTGTTCATGTGTAGTACATAAGAGTACATAAAACAACTTACAACATCAGCGTTAATGGCAGCAACAGCTGCTCTCTGCAATTTTTTCCTTGCTTCATCCCTGAAATGTTTCAGTTCGAGCCTATCCGCTGGACGTTCATGTTCAAATAACCTCTACAACAGCAAACTCTGATCATTTTGATGAAAAAACAAAAATGTAACAAACGAACAATTGTTTCAATTACAAAATCACTCACTGAAGGAGATGTGGATATGAAACATCTTGCAGGACCATCTGGATCTCTTAGTTTCTCCACATCGTTCAGTAGCCGTATCCAAGCATCAACAATTTTAGCATTAACATCTGTTAGATGGTTAAGAGTCTGGACATGATGCGGCTCTAAAGAGAACTGGCCCATTTCTTCCGGGTAGACAAATGTACTTAAACAAACAAATTTGACATTAGTTTAAGGTCACGTGTCAAAACTCAAAATGAAAATAACTTACTTGAACGGCGTTTCGTTGATCTGCATTATGAACTCAAATAATTTGGTTTCATGTGACTTCAACACCTTGTTGAAGTTCGTTCTTCGTTTAGCATATGGGGATAGAAGAACACGAGGTAGTTTTGGTACACGCTCAGGCCTCCCCCGGTTTAAATCATCATCCTCGATATCTTCATCATCCACGTCCTCCATTTCAACCTCCTCCATAAACTCATTATCCAAATCTCTGGGTGTAATTGGGTCAATACCAACTGTATTGCCAACATCGGGAGGAGTCGTATGTTCAACCTATTATCCACCAATCCCTGCAGATGGCATATTACCCATGCCTGCAGATGACATAGTCTCGTCTCCAGTTGACGGACATCCTTGATTGAGCACACCATCAGCCGTACCTACTCCATCAACACCGAGAGAGAAGAACGATGACCCATCTTCTTTGCCACCACGGTTCGATCCAGACTTGATACCTTTGTATAGTGCAACATATTCCTTTCTCTTGAGGCTATCCCATATGGCATCACACTCCTCCATGACACGAGGGTCAGACCAATATGGGTCATCTAATAGGCTCCTGTTTCCTGCTCTAGTTGTGCCTCCTCATCCCCATTAACATCAAAACTGGCTACATACGATTCCACCAAATCATTGAGCTCCATTAGGTTCGTTCCAATATTCTTCTTCACTGTATGTATCTTCCGCAATATGTCCTGCAAGACATATCTAGTCAGCTCAAACCCATATCAACGTGTAATGACACAATAATTATAAATTATTTCACCTTCGTACGCATAAGCATTGGACTTGCATTTGGTGATTGTTGAACTTCATCATCCATCGCCATCCCTTATTGCTCCTCACGCTGGGGGATAGTGACCCTTTCAACTAGCAGGAAACCTCTCCCAAACGATCGGTCTTCCTCTTCTTTTGTGACACGTTCTTGAACTATGGCGTCCGTCCACCCAGTAAGTGTTGGGTAGACACGTGGCACAGTACAACGCTGGAACTCGATTCTATCCAGATATAGAAGCTAAAAATGCACAATATTAAGTGAAGAATATATGCCGAATAAGACAAACAAATCAGATTACTAAAGTAATTTACTAGAAGGAACGTTAGAGAACCATAGTACCAGCTCCTCTCATCACCAGGTCGTGCTTGCCACTCGTACTTATTACGAATGAGACTCTCAACAATAGGCCCACACCAGTTGAACTCAGAAATGCGATATGTGTCTTCAATAGCTTCCCAAAATTTGAGGTTGACAAAACGGATAGTCCCAAATTCAATCATAACTGTACAGAACATTACTAAGAAGTTCTGTCGGAACAGAGCACCACTATCTTGCTGCTCCCTCATTTTCCTATACACAGTCTTAGGCAAAATGGCAGATGTAGTAGACCCATACTGTGCCCTCCAGGCAATAAGTCCTGGATACTTAGAGCTAGGTCCCTTCACAGGAATTTTCATGGCACCACGTGGGATGCCCAATGTTGCCTGAACATCAAGCTCAGTTATACGTAGTTGGTTGCCATTGGGCAGCAAGATTGACATGCTTGCTGGGTCAAAGTTTTCCACAAGCCAGTACCCAATTGTCTTTGGAATCTTGCTAATCCCTAGTTTGACGATGTGGCCAAAACTCATATCAGAGAGGTCCGCTTTTTGAGCATCAGTAAACTTTCTAACTGACTTATACAACCCATTCGGTGAAGATCTAGTGTGAATCTTCAGCAGATTCTGACCTCTATGATTTGGTTCCTGTGGTCCATTCGCAACATTAGCTTCTGCTTGAGGAGGAGGTGGATTACGAGGTACACTGTCATTGGATCGTGCATGGACCCTAGGGGGTAATGATGTTGCCTTACTCGACAATCGTATCTTGACACCATTACTCGTACTTTTGAATTTCCATAATGAAGGGCGATTCAACGACGAGTGTCGCACACCACCATCACTGCTCGAACCAATCCTCATTCTATTCAAACGACTAATCAAAGGCTCGTGGTCCTCGAAATCAGAGTCCTCCACAACCAAATTTTTAGTTTTGCCTGATTAAAAAATGATGTTACATATACATTAATGTTACTGATATTCACATTACCATTAATATACATCATACATAAGATATTGTTGACAGATGATAATTTAGTAATAAGATATGACACATTCAATTACCACTGGCCATAGATGACGCATTGTTACAAAAGAAAAATATTGGAATGACACATTCTAAAGGATCGATTACAAATGACACCTTATATTCAGACTGTATGAAATGCCATACGAACCCTACACTGAGTCATATATGTAATGACACTATTATATATGATATGGTGGTGACACAAATCAATTGCAGCACAGAATCAACCCCGAATGAACTAGATGACATAATTCAGCAGCATGCACCCATGAAAACTACGATTTAGTTAAACCGAGAACGTATCTACACAAATTTACTAAACATTACACATATGTGATGCAATCGTCGACATGCATCCATCACAAAGTACAGGGATCAACTTAATCTTGAACATGCAAATCAAAAAACCATTAAAAACTAAAAAAATTAGAAATCAGTTACCGGTTCGCTTGTTCCTGTGCACAACCGCTCCCCTCTGCAATTTCCTCTTCATGGGTGCCATTGAAAAAATACAAAGAGATTAGTAACACTGAAAACTGTAGAGTATGAGATTTGGGTTGACAAATCGTCAGCTTATTCAAACTGATAGGAGATAATGATCACCTCGAATCGGTATGCTCAAAGTATCGTAGAAGATCGCCTTTCTTCGAACTGAAAATTAGGTGCAGAATCGTATCAGATCGACATTCACTCTAGCTGAAGATTAAGTTTCCATACAACCCTCGCCGATTTGCTCTATGATTGAGATGGATTAAATTGAATTACGAGATTAACGGGAATTATATATATGCCAGCTTTATTCATGACGTTGGAAGTACATAATTACCCCTAATGGTGAAGAAATAGACTTATATGCCCACCCTCATTATATGATATTTACGTTGACCTGCCATCAGCCAAGAGAGTAGATTATGACCGTCCATCCAAAGATCGTGTGGTGAAAAAGTAGTTATGATATTTGTATGTTAGACACCCGTTTGTATTCTAGTTAGACCCTTGAGTTGGAAGGCTGGAAATATTTGGGGCCTCTTCAAATCGAGGCCTAAGGCGAAAGTCTATCTCGCCTTATGGACGGGCCGGCCCTGGGAGCATGGTGGACCGACGAGGCCTCCAGAACACCTCCGCCAAGGTGTCCGTCTCGGCCCCATCATCCTCGACCCCTCCTTCTCGTTTTCACCGGTGATTCTTCGTCGGAGCTGGCCATGGTTATTCCTCTGCAGTCTCCACAACACAAAATGGCGAGCATCGACGAGGTGGGCAGCGAGCATCAACGAGGTGGGCAGCGGGCAGCGAGCACCGACGAGGTGGGCAATGGGCAGCGACCAAAAGGGTAATGCGGTGCTCCGACGATCGTCTCCGTCACAGAATGGCCGGAAAAGAGATAGAGAGACAGGGAATAAGAAATGAGTTCAAGAATTCAAAATTTTCACTCGCTGGAAAGTGTGCCGGAACATATTTTCCGGCACACTTTCCGGGGAGTGAAAATTTTGGCACAACTTCGGTCACCTCCACCAACTCCGATCACTCCGGTCACCAGGTACGAAGCCCAGCAGGTAAGCTCCGGTGATCGACAATGCTCACGATGCTCCGGCGGTCGACGAGGTGCTCACGATGCTCTGTTTTGATGAAGTAGGAGGGTCCAATGGCATTCACTTGAAAAATTGATGAATAGTTGAGGGTAATTTTGTCTTTTCACTCTATTTAAAAAATTGGGCCAGTTCCCTCCATTAGACCAGAGGTAATTTTGGTATTTTGAAAATTGTAGGGGTAAATTGTCCAAAATGAAAGTCGGGTATGAAAAAAAAAACTTAGAGTATAAAAGTGTCAAAAGTGTATATTCAAGTGCACAAAAGTGTCACTTTCCCTTTTCTTAATACATACCCCTACTTCAATTCTAGAAAAAGTATATGAGTAAAAATTTAAGTTAGCTTTTGAGTGAGAATCAATTATCAGGGGTAAGTTAGCTTTTCATATAATTCAATTATATGAGTAAAAATGTTACAATTGAGAATTTATTAAAACATAACATATTTTTTTTATTCATGTTTAAAATTTAAGTTATTATTATTTCATTATGGTGTATTACACATAGTGTTCTTGTGAAAATTTCTTATTCAAATGCAAATTAAGAATTAATATAAACATTTTAAATTATACTTGTTTATATTATATTGGAAAAAGACACTTTTGTGCACCTAAATATACACTTTTGACACTTTCATACCCTAACTTTTTTTTTCCTTTTTTCATATCTGAATTTCATTTTGGGACAATAATTCTAAAATACCCAAAATACCCATGAATTGAACCAAAATTTAGGGTACTTCTAGACCATTTTTCCAAAATACCAATGAATTGAACCAAAATACCCATGAATTGAACCAAAATTTAGGGTCATTTTTGGTAAATAAATGGTCAGTTGTCCTAAAATGAAATTCAGGTATGAAAAAAAAGTTAGGGTATGAAAGTGTCAAAAGTGTATATTTAGGTGCACAAAAGTGTCATTTTTCATTATATAAATACCAATTTACAACATTTGAAATCTTCGTTTGAGCAAAAAAAAGAAATTCACATATTTGTGTTTAAGTTAATGTGTATTTGTATCACTTATATGCAACAACTAATCTACATATTAACAAATGAACATAATCAGCCATAATTTGTCAATGTTGAATAAATGTGAATATTTTAATTGCTAATTCTGATAAAAAAAAAGTTAATAATATTAAGTTTGAATAAGAAAATATTTTGAATATTATTTCTGAAAATTGTTGAGATTAGAATGCAATGAAATATAAATACAACTCAACCTAAAGGATGATGAAAGCAAAAATCACAATAAGCACACACAATACAGTACTTTTATTGATAACATGAAAGGCATGAGGTTGTACAATTCGCTGAAGTGCACAACCACAAAGCCATTTACATCTTCTTTTCACACCGATACATAGAAACTTAAAATAACATCATCACTGTCCCAATACTAGAACAAGTGGAATCCACAATTCAAACAAAAGACCAAGACAAGACACACATGAAACAAGAAATATAGTTTGAAACTTGTAGAGTTTCTACTCTCCCCACCACTGATGCACAAAAACACCACTGCTCCTGAGGTCCTTGAAGAGATCCATACAGTCTCCTCCCATAACTCCTTTCCCCTCCATTCCCGAGCAGTTGAGAAACAGTTCGTCCACGAAGCATATAGCTCCACTGTCGAACAAATCAGACAGAAACTTCAGCTCCACGTCTCCAGTATTCATCTTTAGCACCACAAAGTCTGCATATTCAACTGTTTCCTTAAACCACCCAAGAAAATCAAACCCATCATCTCCCAATGCTAGATCATCGTCACTACTAGCATCTCCCACAACATTGTTTCCAGCAAGGCCCGGGTGATACACAAATGTTATACCCGGCTTCTTGACATGGAACAATAGCACTGAAGTGTTATGATCAACCAGATACACGTTGAATGACCCTGGATTGACCGGATAGTTTGGCAAGAACCAACTGCTGACACTAGAGTTCAGGTGCGGCCCAACATCAACATAGACAGGTCGCCTCTTGGATGAAACATCCATAAGGCTCGGCAAATAGGTAATGCTTTCCTCAAACACGGGACGCTTCTCCTTCAGGAGCGGCTCCATTAACGGTATAAGGGGTTTGTTGTTTATAAAAGACGGGCAGTACCCAGGAAGGCGAAATTGCTCAAAGTAACCAAAGTTTTCGACTTTCTTCCTGAAAGCAACCAGTGTGATGTTGTTGACATAAGAAACATGCACAACATTGGAGTTCTTCAGCAACAAGGAAACTGGCGTGGCTGATCTTATCAAGCCATTCGGGTTTGAACCACCATCGCCTACAAGCATTGCCCCGATCCCACCAGGCTTCAGGATGCGCTCAATCTGGAGAACCAGCAGTGCTGGGACGGAAACTTTGTCCAGATCCTTGGAGAAGACAAAATCGAAAGAATCGTCATTATAATCAAGCTCATAGACAAACCTTCTATGCTTGAGTGAGAAAAAGGGTTGCCTGTAAGCCCCACAGGCATTAGAAAACCCCAATTCACGCAATGCCAGCACGGACGAGCCCGATCCTTCTCCAACACAGAGAGCTTTGGCTCCATAGCTCAGAAATTGAGCGGCCATTAGATCCTCAACCACAGCAACGGTCAAATTCACATTCTCCTCACACTGATTGAACTGAAGTTCATCAAAAATGGGCTTCAGAAACCGATTTGAAATCAAAGAACCAGCACAGTCTTGAGGAATCATCAAGGTCGGACCGGAGCTGCCGATGAATTGCAGCCAAAGCAAGGCAGAGGCGGCGAAGGTGAGCACGAACGAGCGTAGCACCACACGCCGCACCACATACCCATGGAATTTCGCGGTCTTCAAATCCATAGATTTCGACCCACAATTTTTTCTCCCAGAAAATCACCGAATTTGGAAACGGAAACGCAGAATCGAAGATTTCACAGAGTTATGTAAAAATGGAGAGAGGGAAAAAAGCCAAAGAGACGAGGAAGTGAAAATTTAGCGAGTGCAAAACCTGTAGGAGGTGTGGTTTCCACCCACGAGGAGACCCATTGATTTTTGAAACCCTAGCCAGACCCTCCTCGGAACCATCCTCGCCATTGAAACGAACCAACGGATCGAACCTACATTACGTTCCCGGTACCGAAAAAGAAGAAAATTATGATGATGAAGAGAAACCGAGACACAAAACAAAACCCCTAAAATTTGAGATCTGAAACGATGGAGCGAGACGCAGAGTGAAGAACGAAGGAGACGAAGCAGAGCCATTATTATATGGATCTGATACAGTTGACAAGACGTGACGTGTCCGTGGAGAAAGCCCTCTCAACTTAAATGATGTGTACAGGTGTTGGCCAATCAACGGTCAGGATTGAATTATTTTCTTCCGGTGGGCCCCACGTAACCCATTATTGATTTATTGTGATCCGTCGGACATGTGATGATGAACACACACGTGAACTCGTTATCTTGTGGGCCCCGGAGATTACCGTTAATCACCGGATGATTAGGTGATGCTAATGATGTTGTTTAATAAGTTGCTTTTGTTGTTGTGTTTTGTCCGAGGGCGATCGACTTTTGCTGAGGGGGGAGGTTCTACGGCCGCCTCGTTCGAGAATTCGAAAAAATTTCGTGGCAGGGCTACGGTGCGTCAGAGATTGGCCACGGCTCCCTGGCGGGGTCTGTGGCAAGTTGACATGCCATGATTTTGCAAAAATGATCTCTGCAATTGTTTGCCACATCCTGAAGTAGATATAACGTCTACTTTAGTTTCAGAAAGGACAACGACGAAATTTAATTTTTTTGAAAAACTCTCTCACCAAAAATCCTCACAGAGAAAAAAACGTTTTAGCAGACAAATTTTCTTCTTAGTTTCGAAGCAAAAGCGTATCGGTGTGGATATCAGTAGAGGACGTGTAACGTCTACGTGCTGTTGATTCAATAGAAAAACTAGATGTACAAAGGTATAAATCTCAAATCCCAATTTGGTAAATTGCTAGATCAGTATACATAACGAGGTTATAGTTACTGCTTCCGCTGCATGAATTGATTGGATCCTTTGTTCCACAACAGTGGTATCATAGGCTGGTTGCATTCTAGATTAGGATTATATGCATATTTAATTTTGAGAAAATTGTGTGCATGAATATATCTGCGTAGAAATTAATTTCCTGTAAAACGTTTTTCTAGAATCTGGATGAACACGGCCACGGATCTATGACAAATTGGCCACAGACCCGTGGCGAGGCTAAAGATGGGGAGTGGTCATGGGATGGCCACATCCACGGGTCCGTGGCGACCCGGTGGCACCTGGAGCGTGACCATGGGATGGCCACGGCCACGAAGCGTGACCTTAATTGGCCACGGGTCCGTGGCACCTCCATAGCGTTGAGGCCGAGATCATTTCATGGTCACATGGCCACGTCGTGTGGCCTTAATTGGCCACGGGTTCGTGGCCACCTCCGTGGCGGTGTTATGTTCCTGATTTTCAAAACTGTCCGATTTCAATAAACCAAAAATTTTAACACCTAAAGCTTTTAAATTGGGTTTGGTTTCGATAAGCCGGATCTCAAAATTTAGGCAAGATAAAATCGGAAATTACATTATGGTTTGATAACATGCTTGATTGAAAGCCTGTTGTATGATGTGATAAATTGCATGGTGCATGGTATAGCCCTTAGACCGTTCCTTTTAAAGTTAATTTGCGGTCTGCGAACTGTTGGGTTAAAGGTTGTGATTTAATTTGCGATCTGCGTAACCGCTATTTAAAATTCCAGTTTGGTTATTTAAATTATCCGTTCTGCGAACCGTGTATCTTTGTAATGGTTACATCGAGCCGACAAGAATGCAAGAGAACCAGATGGCAGTCTTGGTGGGAGGCAACATCGACTTGGAGTTGATGGGAGTCTTGAAGCCGGTGGGAGTTCCACAAAGATTGTTTTTCAATAGATCGGTTCTTTATGAACCAAATTTAGATTAAGAGCTATATCATGCACGTTTACATTTATATGTATTAGATATGTATGAATGTATGTTTTTAGTTTATTTTACGTTTAGAATGTATGATAAACTATCACCCACATGTGAAAAGATTAAAATTGGAAATAATCAAGACTTTGTATGTATACCGATAATTGAGTCTTCATTGCATTAGGTGTAATTGATGACTCAAATAAGGATTGTGTTGGACACAATTAAGGAAGTAAACATAACTGATTCACAAATAATTCAAGTCATGTGAGATACCACCCAACTCTCAACACTCAGACTAGCTCCAAGCCCTATGGATGGGTGCACCTTCGCGTAGCATTCTTGAGTATGCGGTCTATATGAGTTGGTCAGTTATATGTGGGTGTGTGCACCTTCGCGTAGTATCCACATATGGACTGGACCATAGTTGAATTTGGTTGACTTGACTACAATTGTCAGCTAGGGTTGATCTAGGGTATCGGATATGGTATGTCGTGTACATTTATGTACATACCCTGGCCATGAATTACACTGAGTGTAATTGGAATGTTGTCCTACCTACATAAATCGATTGGAGCGGTGAGCCTTCGTTCACTTCAATCGAGTGAATCAGGGGTCTTGATTCAAATTTTAGATTTTAGAATCGAATGGTTGTGATTTAATTCGTGATCTTCAACTTAAATTTAATTAATACTGAGTAGATTTACTTTTCGTGTAGATTTAAATGGCAAACACTCATGTGAATAGCTCGTTGAGACCCATATTGGCTAAGGTTAAGCTCAACGGAATTAATTTTCTGGACTGGAACAGAAATCTGAGGATAGTTCTCAAACACAAACGCAATGAGTATGTCCTTGACAATGTTATCCCCGAGAAACCAGTAGCATGCTAAAAAGGGTCGTTCGAGATGCTTACCTAAAGCATCTCAGCGACTCAATTGATGTAGCCTGCATAATGCTGAGCTGCATGAAGGGTGACCTCCAAGAGTAGTTTATGGAACTTTCTGAAAATCCTCATGCCATGATGGGACAGATTAATAAAATGTTTAAGGAAAATGCGAGAATCGAAAGGTATAACACCATGAGAAATCTCATATCCTGTAAACTGTCAGCTGGAAGTCCCGTAAGTCCTCAGGTCCTAAAGATGAAGGGACATCTCGAGCACCTTACAAGACTAGGTCTTGGTATGGAAAAGGAGATGGTTGCAAATATCATTCTGCAATCCCTTTCTCAAGCATATGATAGTTTCATTATGAACTATAATATGCACGACATGGACAAGACTATATCAGAGTTACATGTGATGTTTGTAACCGCTGAGAAGAACATCAAAGGTAAGCAAGCCAAGGATGTTCTTATGGTCAACAAGGGGACCAATTTCAAGAAGCCTCGCATGAACAAGGGCAAGGCCTCAGCGCACTTGGCTGGCAAGATGAGGATGCATGTTATTCCTAACCCTCGCAAAGCCCCGGCGGGCAAATGGAATGCTAAGGAGAAAACAGTTGCATGCTTCCATTGTCAAGAAGTTGGGCATTGGAAGATGGACTGCAAGAAGTTTCAGGATAATCAGCGGAAGGGTGGAGGGTCCACGTCTTCAGGTATATTCTTTATAGAACTTAATATTTCTACTTCAGATTATTGGGTATTAGATATCGGTGCAGAATTTCATATTTGTACTAACGTGCAAGTGCTGGCAAGTAGGAGAGATTTGCACAAAGACAAAGTGGACCTGAGAGTTGGCAATGGAATTAGTGTTGCTGGAACTGTTGTAGGCTCCATTAGTTTTAATTTTCCCAGTGGGCTTGTACTTTTTCTATCATATGTTTACCGCGTACCTACACTTAGTAGGAACATTATTTCGATTTTTTTGTTGGACAAAGAGGGTTTTGAATTTTCAATAAAGAATGGAGATATCAATATTTATCAAAATAATATGTATTATGGTAGTGTAAGTAGAGTTAGAGGTGTATATGTATTGAATACTAAAAACTCTGATTCAAGCTCAATCTGTAATGTTAATACCAAAAGTTTTAAGTCTGATGACTTAAATCAAACTCTAATCTGCATTGTCGCCTGGCCAAATCAACGAGAAATGCATCTCACCACTTCATAAGTGTGGACTTTTAAGTCCATTCGAATTTTGTTCGATTAAAAAATGCGAGGTTTGTTTGATGGGCAAGATGACAAAAGCGCCCTTCACATGAAGAGGTGATTGGGCGAGTGACTTATTGGGTCTAATACATATTGATGTATGTGGACTAATAAGCACTTATGCCATGAGGGGGTTTGGGTACTTCATCACATTTACTGATGATTTCAGTAGATATGGTTATGTCTACTTGATGAGACATAAATCCGAAGATTTTGACAAGTTCTATGAGTTTAGAATTGAAGAACAAAACCAACTTGGGAAAATTATTAAAGCACTTCGTTCAGATCGAGGTGGTGAATACTTGTCCCAAGAGTTTACTGATCATCTTAGTGATTAGGGAATCATATCATAATGGACTTCGCCAGGAACACCTCAATTAAATGGTATGTCCGAACGGAGAAAACGAACTTTGTTTGACATGGTTCGTTTCATGATGAGTCAGACCGATCTCCCAATTTCTTTATGGGGGTACGCTCTAGAAACAGCCGCGTACATTTTGAACAGGGCTCCAACGAAGGCAATGGAAGGGACACCATACGAGGTATGGCATGGAAAGAAGCCCATATTTTCATTCCTAAAGATTTGAGGTTGTGAAGCTTATGTCAAGCGATTTCTTGGGGATAAGCTCGAACCAGAATCTGATAAATGCGTCTTCGTAAGGTAACCCAAGAAAATGAGAGGGTACTACTTCTATAATTCAAGCGAGAACAAAGTTTTTATTGCTCGTGACAGAGTATTCTTGGAAAAATAGTTTGTTTCCAAGAAAGTCTGTGGGAGTACTGTACATCTCGAAAAAATTTGGGATGATGCAGTACAACCTGAAGTAATTCAGGAACCTAATATTGATGGTATATAAGTAATGGAGTCTGAGCTGGTTATAGAGACATAACTAATTCTTGCTGATATTCCGGAAGGTCCAAGGCGATCTGGAAGATCAAGTCAAACACCCGTCAGATATGAGTTTCACGTATCTAACGATGGTGACTTGGTATTTGTGGATTCAGATGACCCATCAACTTTTCAGGACCCTATGGGCGGGACTGACTCTGAGAAATGGCTGGGAACCATGAAAGAGAAAATGAATTCTATATCAGATAATCAAGTCTGGAGCTTGGTTGAGCCAACCGCTGGTGTAAAAGTCATTGGTTGCAAGTAGGTTTTTAAGGTGAAAACTGACATGGATGGCAAATCTCAAACCTATAATGCAAGACTGGTTGCAAAAGGTTATAGGTAAATTCAAGGAATTGACTATGATGAAACAGTTTCTCCAATAGCTATGGTTAAATCGATCCGAATTCTTCTACCTATAGTTGCATGTTACGATTATGAGATATGGCAGATGGATGTCAAAACAGCTTTCCTTAACGGGAATTTGACTGAGGATGTGTATATGACACATCCTGAGGGTTTTGTTGATCTGAAGAATAAAGGAAAGATTTGCAAGCTGTAGAAATCCATTTATGGATTGAAGCAAACTTCTCGGAGTTGGAACATTCGTTTTGATGAAGCTGTGAAAAAATTCGGCTTCATCAAGAACGAAAATGAGCCATGGGTTTACAAGAAGGCGAATGGGACTAACATTGTCTTTTTGGTGCTTTATGTCGATGACATTCTGCTAATTGGAAACAACATCCCAATTTTGCAAGAAAAAAAAGCTTGGTTAGGAAAGTGTTTCATAATGAAAGACTTAGGCGGGGCTGCTTATATATTGGAGATCAAGATATATAGAGATCGTGCCAAGAGAATCTTGAGTCTAAGTAAAGGCACCTACACAGACAATGTATTGAGAAGGTTCTCAATGCAGGAATCCAAGAAATGATTCCTTCCCATGCGTCATGGCATAAAGCTAAGCAAGAGTTGGTGTCCTAAAACACCTAGTGAGCTAAAGAAAATGAAGGAGATCTCATATGCTTTGGCTATAGGATCTATCATGTATGCCATGTTATGCACGAGACCGGATGTCTTGTTCGCCCTAAACTGTACCAGTAAATACCAATCTAACCCTGGTGAGGAATATTGGATTGCGGTCAAAACTATCCTCAAATATTTGAGGAGAACTAAGGATGCCTTTCTGGTGCACGAGAGAGTAGATGGTAAACTAACAGTCAGAGGTTATATTGATGCTAGTTTCTAGACAGATCCTGATGACTTTAAAAGTCAATCTAGATATATATTTGTATTGAATGGTGGTGCTTTCAGCTAGAAGAGCCACAAACAGGACACAATTGCGGACTCTACAACGGAAGCTGAGTACATAGTTGCTTCATCAGCAGCTAAGGAGGCTGTCTGGATTAGAAACTTTTTGGCTGAGCTAGACGTAATGCCAAACCCGTCTAGTTCAGTAAGTTTACTATGTGACAACACTGGGGCGATAGCGCTTGCTAGAGAGCTGAGATCACATGAAAAACCCAAGCATATACTCAGGAAGTATCATCTCATAAGGAAAATCGTTGCAAGAGGTGATGTGGAGATCAGTTTTGCTGCGACTGATGATAACACAACCGACCCATTGACGAAGGCTCTCTCACAGCCTAAACATGAGGGTCATGTAAAATCTATGGGGATAGACTATGATTTAGTTTGGAACTAGGGACGAGTGGGAGATTGCACGATTTGTGCCCTTGTACACTACTATTCATGTCTATGTTTATGTAATCATCAATAAGCAATGAATAAAATCGGCATTTCTTACTAACGTGTTGTAGTAATAAGTTAAGTATAATTCAATTTATGTCATTGAGTGTATCATCACTAATAGTAGAACTGTAGATTTGTTTGAACTATACTAAATGGGTCCCTGGTTAACTGAGCTTCATTAGAAGCGATCAGTATGAGGATGACTCTTTGATGATCACACTCTACTAATCATTAGTAATGGGATTGCCAAAGTTAGATCATAGATACCATTTGGGAAATGGTATTGCACGACCCGACCTGAATATGTGACATATATATTGTCATGGGTATATTCAGCTGTCGTAGCTTATTGTATCCTTTGACTAATGAGTCTTTGTGATCACAGAATAGTCAATATTCGAGTTTGACCTAGACCTAACGTTATGTGTGATAGGGTAACTATAACGGTTATGATTGGCTCGGGGACAGATTATATGGGTGATACGAAAGACGACTAAGGGATGTATCCCTCATACTCCGGTATGGGAAAAGTATCAGTTTAGGCCACTTGATGAGAATGACTTAAAGGAAACACATGGTCATACTTATGATACGGGGTATCATTTTTTATTCATCTCACACATCAAGAAACAACGATTAATCAAACCTCCCATGTACTATCCTGAATTTTCACTTAATTCCCCTCGAAAGACCAAAGTGTTTTGTGAATGCCCTAAACTTACCTAACGTGTCACTTAGGCACGACGACGTTAAGTTGGTGATGAAAAGACCGAATTATCTTTATATAATTAAGATTATTCAAATGAAAATCTCAGCTCATTCGTTAGAATTGTAAGGGTTCTTCGATCACAAATGAGTATGAAGCACAAAGACATGTCGTACATCAAATGAGTCGTTTCCACGTGTTCATGTCCGAAGAGCTCCGTTGGCGGCACCTCGGTGCCGCCCAACCACGAGATAAGCTCTGAGATAATCACCCCCATCAGTCTCTGCTCCAAATAAGGTCTTGGGTTCTCTGAATGACTTAATCGGGTTAGAATATGTGTTGCGACGTCGATTAAGAATTTCTTCACGGAATCGGTTCTGGTGAGGGAGGTCGATGTGGAGGAGGAGATCGGAAAAAGAGGAAATGGGTTCAGATTTGGATTGGTTAGGCTCTGAATCGTATTAGACCACTTGTTGTTGGTGCTGGTGTCGTCATCATCAAGGTGTCGCTTCTTGAGCTCTTAAAGCTTGTTCATCATCTTCTTCTATGAATCATTAGCTAAAACCTTATTTTGATCCGTATTTATATATGGAACTCCTGAAATTTTCTCTCCGGCTGACAAATGATTACTAGCCTGTTGTGACCCGAAGTTGCTAGAACAGAGGAGCATCGTACCTTTGCTGCAGTGAACTCACCGCCGACAGTAGAGAAAACCCCTATTACGAGAAATTGACACTGAAATATTCGATCAGAGAGGGAGAAGAGATCGACGACGTGTGATTGTACAACCTCTGCTTCACACTTAATGCTACTTTATATTCTACTCCATGAACAGATATGCGTATTCATCTATGTCTATTTCTAATCTAGTTTATGTTTCTGTACAACATAAGGAGAGAATGACAACATTAATATACATATAACTTTAGGATAAGTGATAAGGAGCTCATACTAACTTATGTGAGGTCTTGAGTTCGAATCTTGATAAAGAGGTTAAGAGACTAATAACACGTTTTCTCAAATGTCAGTCCAGAACAGAAGTTTTCCTGATTCGTTGATAAAAAATATATAATACAGATCCGTGTATATGGTCTCCTCAAAACCATTTTGAGTCACCAATATATGGCCACCTCATGCTTGAAGACATTCTCCAATTCCCATGTCTTCAGTAGCTCTCTCTAAACAATACGAGACGTTTCTGACAATTCTCCTTTTCTTTTCCCGTAGCCTTAGTTAGGATAAGTTTTGTCGTCTTTATTTATATTAATTTCATTAAGTCCAAACTCATTACCTAGATTTAATAGAATTCTTCTTAACTCAGCACTAATTATATAGGTACTCAACTATACCCAACAACCGTTCAACTAGTATTCTTGTACACTAGGTGTCCGACATTAAAGTACAAAAAGCATTCTTGTAACTAATATGACAATATCAAGTTCAAAGAAAATGTCATACATTTTTTCCTTATGAGAATTTTCACATTAATAGTATATGTAATATCACCATTTAGAAAATCTCACTTTTGGTCAAATTAATGATCATATCTTCATATCCATCATCTATATGTATATCCTAACGAATGATATTCATTAATACTCATCCCATGAGTATCATCATTCGTATATTGATCTTTCTGGATCATCGTAGTGCTAGTATGATGGTCCCATGGTCATTAACAGTTTAGATCAAACTCTATAACACATGACTCTCATTATGGTAATCCCTATTACGATGTCATGTATACAAACTTAATAAAAGACCTATCATATAACAATATCAACGAGTATTTGTTTGATAACATCAAAAACCATTTATTAATCTTCATTAATAATACATTATGTGTAATGTGGTTAATGATTATGCACAATGATTGGGTCTAGACTTTCCAACACCAGGGTTTGGTAATATTTGCAAAAAAGATTGCAAATGATTGTTGTATTGCTGGAGAACTTCTTCCCTTGATTGATTTATGTTGAGGGTGAAGGGTTGGATGGTTCAATGTTGGCGGTTTTTGTGTGGTTTGGGTTGATGGGGGATCCGATGGGGAGGGGGTGTTCTCTCTTGCTCTCCATTTTGTATCGCTGACAAGATTGCATTGCGACCACAAAAATTAGTAGTCTTGGTTTTTACACTTGTATGTATATGATATTTGTAACACTTTTATTATTTAAAATAAGGGAAAATGACACTTTTGTGCACCTAAATATACACTTTTGACACTTTCATACCCTAACTTTTTTTCTTCTCTTTTTTCCATACCCGAATTTCATTTTGGGACAACTAGCCATTTATATACCAAAAATGGCCCTAAATTTTTGTTCAATTCATGAGTATTTGGTTCAATTCATGAGTATTTTAGTTCAATTCATTTGTATTTTGGGAAAATGGTCTAAAAGTACCCTGAATTTTAGTTCAATTCATGGGTATTTTGAAGTTATTGTCCCAAAATGAAATTCAGGTATATAAAAAAGAGAAAAAAAAATTTAGGGTATGAAAGTGTTAAAAGTGTATATTTTGGTGCACAAAAGTATCTTTTTCCCTTAAAATAATTAGGTATTTCATGAAATTGTGCGTTGTTCAGTGACTTCACCTTGATTTGTTTGTAATTATCTTAAATTGATCATTTAAGGTAGTTGTATTATTTATGTATTTGACTCGAGAGACAGAGAGAAGTAATAGTGGAACTAGGTGGATTCGATGATTTAAGGATGGTATTGTGACACCCAAATTACATTTGGCCCACTCGTTAAAACTATAAGCTAACAAGTGGGTAAAACTCAAGAATTCAAAAGATTTAACCAATGGTCGTTAAGTTGCTGATATCATGATAGAAAAAGGGGAAATGACATATTAGTACACCCAATAGATTCGTTTTCTAACATTTATACACCAAATTATAAAAGTGTCATTTTCACTCACTCATTTGCCCAAAATTTTGTTCCTATTGACCTCGTCCATGGGTGTGCTAACAGTGATGGTGAATTGACTGAGATTCCCTTAACCACAAACAGAAAGTTGTTCAACTCGTTGAAATTTTTTTTACGTACTCTATTGAAGACACCTCAGTGTTTATGTCACCAAAACAGAAGTTGAGTTCGCTGTGAGAGCAAAAGAAGAATAGTAGAAGTGAAGCCATTGTCGCACAGAGAACAACATAGGGAAAACCATCATTGAACAACAGAGCAAGATATGATTCACGAAATAGAGAAATTGATTGCGGAAACTAAATCCACAAAACTTGGAAGTTGCAAAATTAGTAGAAAAGGTTAACAGAACTCAATCGTTCTCATATGCCTTCGAGTTATAGCAGACAAAGAGCAAGAAACTATATGAATTTTATTTTTGTTCTTTATTTATTAGTTTCATATTTGACTCTATTTTTCTATAAACACATTATTAATTAAATTCGAACATTTTTAATTTGGAATCGCTGAAAACGGAGCTATGTAGGCAAATATATGACAAATATTTAGTAAAAAGTGCAAAAAAAAATTGCAGGCGCTGGAGGTTGAAGAAACATCGTTTTTTGTGAAATCTTCGGCTATATTTATGAATATATGTATGTGCCAGTAAGAGTTAATCAAAAAGCTAACGTGGCTCTGTGGTAAAAACACTTATTCCCTATAGGTTTGAACCAATACATATTTCAATTGTTGTATCACATGTTTGACCTAGATTGAAAACTTCTGAATTTTTGAAAATATGTTTTACCATGCAGGCTGGAACGGACGCTTCACCAATTGAACTGCCTAAATCATTTAGGTTTATTATAACTTTAAAAGATTATATACTATAATTTAAACAAAAATCATACACAAAAACGGCGTCGTCCCATCTTTCTTCAACCTTTGGTACCTTCGTTTTTTCCTTCAAGTTTTTTGAATAGTTGTTCTATCTTTGCGCACAAAGCTATGATTTTATCGATTCTAAATCCAAAATGTTCGAAATTTTATACTTTACATGTTCATATACAAAATATGGCCAAATATGAAACCAATGAAAAAACTATGAAAATGAGTTTTACTTATCCCAGGCCTCTCTTGCCTCGTCAATACCAAATGGTATTAGTTTGGCGATTTCAATAATTAGGTCAAACCAAATATTAAAGACTGAATATTTTGACTTGGTGGATTGGAGTTAGAGAGGAGATGGATATAAGGGCATTTATGCCATTTCTAAAAAAGAAAATCAAAATTTTTTAACACCATCAATGGATAGAATCAATGGGACAAAATTTTGGTCAATTGAGTAAGCGAAAATGACAATTTCATACTTAGGTATGTCAATGTTAGAAAACTAATCTATTGGGTGTACTAATCTGACCTTTCCCCTAGAAAAAAAGAAGAATTATTATTAAATTGGTTTCGTATTGAGGATACAAGACTATATTTATAGAGAATTAGGAAACCATAATGCACAATCTAAATTTTAAAGGGATAACCTTAATGTGTCTAACATATATATCTAATGCGAAATATAGCTAAATCAAACATGAAAATTCAAGGAATTCCAAATAAAATAAACGAGTTAGAAGCCACAACAATGCGCGTCAAAACTCAAAGGAGGTGCAATAAGAAAACAAAGTCTATAAAAAGAAGCAAAATAAAATAATTAAAAATTCAATACCCTACCCACTCGTTAGAACCATAAGCTAACGAGTGGGTAATAAGAATTCAAAGTATTTAACAGATGATCGGTAAAAAAGAGGTGGCATGTACCCTTTGTCTTTGGTGATTAGGGTTTCTCACCAAATTTGCTGGGTGGTGCGGCGGTAGGCGCGGGGACGTTTGTTGAAGGGGGCGAAAGGTACCAATTGGCGAGCTATGATTCAGTCTGCAATTGGGAGGGAGGCAATCGGATTCGCTCCGGCGAGGCTAGGGTGAGGTAGGTTCTAACCGGAGACGTCTGGTTTGGGAGGTGCAGACGCGAGGCAAAGCGGGAAGGAGATGGAGTTGGGGAAGGAGATGGGGTTGGGAAAGAGGAGGGGGTCAGGGTCGGAGATGGGACTCGAACCAGGATGGGTTGAGACCCGAGAACTATTGATAGATCGGTACTGGAATGGAATCAGCAGTTTTGGTTTTGTTAGTAGATCGTTACTTAGAGGGAACTGGAGTTATCTGGCGTCGGTGGGCAGATTCATGCAAGCATACCGAACTTTGGGGCCTCGGCTTGCTGAAGCTTCAATACGTCACTTAGATGTCCTATTGGGATCGGTACTGGAAGGAAACGGGGGGTCTCTGGTGTTGATGGGTTGATCCGGTTAGGCAGGGTTGATCACAGGGTTGATCGGAAGCTGGTTCAAGGCAGCCTGCAACAAGATCACGAAGTTTCTTCATCCGTATGAGGTGGAGGCCGTGGCTCTACATGACGCTAACTAGTTCGAGTCGATTGGTATCTGGGGTTATCATGGTGCATGTGTAAAGCATTTTGCAGAGGGATCACGGGGTTTCTCCATTCGTATGAGGTGGAGGCCATGGCTCTAGATAATACTAAACGGGTCGAGCTGAACAACTTTGGAGGAATCATTAGCGAACAGTGTTGCATACTATCCACTATTGAAACATGTGTTCATTATTTTGCTCGTGAAAAAATGTCTCACGAATTAGTCAAGTTTGTTTTAACTAACAGTAGCTGAGATTATGATGAGGGGTCTGTCCCACCATCTATAGGTTAAGTTGTTCGACTGATAAAAGAAATCTTGATACACAATCTAAATCCAAATGAAGTAACCTCTAATGATAGTAACATATTTATATAGAATATCTAATATTGATTGGTGAATAAATAACCGTAGGGTTATTATCTAAAGTAAACCATGGGGCGAGTTGGCAGCCAGTGTTTAAGGAAGTGTTAGACCATGAAGATGGGATTAGAGTTATCGATTGGTTTGTATCTTATCATGATTTTGTTCACATTATCTATCACAATTCCAATAGTGTTTTGTACATTTAGCTGAAAGCGATTATACCGTCATCATATATATAAGGGAAAATTGCAAAAAGTTACGGTAAACTTTACAATTTTTGCATAAAATTACGGTTAACTTTGCATTTTACAACACCAGTTGCACAACCGTTAATGTAATTGTTAAAAAACCAAAATAACCTCAAATTAATTGTTTAATTATCAAACTAACCCCTTTAATTCTACACACATTTATAATTCTACACATGTATTTGCAAGAATTTACAACTTTTTTATCAGTTGAAATTGTAATTTCCTGATTATTCAATTTTATATGATTCATTGAAGAACTTACATTTACTCCAAACAAAGTTGGTCCTTTCTAGCATCAATACTACCCGCAAAAAACATTTAAATTAAAAATTTATTAAAAAACAACTTTACAATTGGATTTAAAAAAAAATTACATTCATCAGACTTAGTAGACTACTCTGATATTTCTTCTTAACAAAATCCACTATCCATAACCCAATAATCAACTCGTCAACGACACAATAAGCAAACAACAACAATTTTTGCCTTATGAATTTCACTTACCCTTTGGTCTCTGCAAAACAAAATCACGAACAAATAAAATCACATTTTAGAGAAAATTATTTAAATCTCATATGAGGGTAATTTAGGCTATACTAATTATTTTATAACCACCATGTGGGGAGTACGTGACATTATTTTACACAATTATGTTTCTTTTAAAACCAGTGCAATAAAAAGCAAAGTTAACCGTGACATTATGCAAAAAAAATAGTTAACCGTAGTTTTATGCAAAATGTGTAAAGTTTACCGTAACTTTCGCAATTTCCCCTGTATATAAAATGGGAGTATAATAATCATTTAATAAATCTTCAACCAATAAATGAATTATACCTTTTTATTTTTTAAATATTACATCATTTTCTTAAAATAATATTGGAGATATTTAATTAGTTTTTTTATCAAATAGTTAAATATTTTGTTTAGTCAAAATATAATATAATATGTTTTTAACACTAAGACAATTTTAAAATTTTCCCTAAAACCTTCCTCTAAATTGCTAAATTTTAGTCATTTTAACTATCATCTTACAAATTACAAAATTCTATTTGCATATTATTTCATACTTTTAAGAATAGACAAAAACGTCTGTTATGAGTTATCTTCTCAACAAGACTCACTCGTCTTCCTCCCCAAAATCCACTCCTTGTTGCGTATGTTTGGACTCATCCATTAGGGGTGTTAAAAAAAACCGAACCAACCAAAACCGACCGAATCGAACCGAAAAATAGTCGGTTTTGATCTGTTCGGTTCTGGTCGGTTTTGCTCTTGGTCGGTTTGGTTTTCGGTTCAATCAACCAAAACCGATCAAAAACCAAACCGACCGACTCCGGTTCAAATTATAATGAATTCTCCGGTTTATGCTTCGATTTAGGGTGTTTTTCAATTGAATTTTTCTTTTTGGGCTTTATTAACGTTTTATTTTAGTTCGTGTAAAATTATTATACATAATTCCTCTAAAAACCGATCGAAATCTAATCATTTTTTGCTTGATTTATGAATTTTTTTGGTTTTATGGCTGATTTTCGGTTCAATTCGGTTTAAACCGAAAACCGACTGAACTGGTCGGTTCGGTTTGAAAAACCGACCAAATTTTTTCGGTTCGGTTTCGGTTTGATTTCTTAAAAAATCGAACCGGTCGGTTCGGTTCGGTTTTGATCGGTTCGGTTCAAAAACCGAACCGTGAACACCCCTATCATCCATAATTACTTTTAGGAATGATTTTACATGATTAAAAATTCATTTCACTTTACCAGTTGCCACACAAAACATAAAAAATTATTCTGAGTACTCTAACTATTTTTATAATCTCAGTCTATTAAGTTTGTTTTTTAATTGTCAAAATACAAAAATAACCTTATTAACCCTTTGAATTTGTAAGTGTGTAATTGTATAAAAAACAAATTTTACCTTTTAGCTTTTCTTCCATCCATTTGCAACTCTCATTGCTATATATATTGAATGAATTCATTTTCTTGTGGGAATGAGAGAAAGGGGCAAATCTAGAAATTTGTTTAGAAAGGTAAAATTGCACATTATAATTGTGATATACCGTTGGAAAGATCTTATATTCTATATTATGTGAACATTTTTCGCATTAATATAGGTCTTAGCTTTCCAAAATCACAGCTCAGTTGACCCAATTATAAGTTAAAACACATTTTAACTTTGTCATTTTATTTACTTTTTTTCTAACAATTGTAAAATATTACACTCTTAACCATACATTAAATAACTTTTATAATTATGTTACAGAGTTTTTGTATACACTAGAATTCAAGAAGAATATATCCAATTTTCTGGCCGAACTTTACATGAATTTTTTTTGAATTCTCGAACCGGGAAGCAGGTGCTATCGAGAGAATTCTTTCCTTTGCTACTCAATGATTACGTTCTCTTCCTATTGTTCATTAACATTTATTTTTTTCACTAATTTTCACTTACAACTTCAAGTTCAAACTTTACTTTATTCTAATTAAGGTTCTCCACAACTTCTTATAAGATCATGAAATTAACGGATTATATATATTTAATCGCCTTTATTCTCAAAGGGTTGCTGTTTGTCGAGTTCGTAGACGCACGTGAATGGAGGCAATTATTAACGGTAAAAAGGAAGAATGACGGTGATAGAAATAAGAAAAAGATTTATTATTGATGTGTGTTGTGAATTACAAGAGACCTCTATTTATAGAGGTAATAGGAATATAATAGGAAACCCTAATACACGTGAGAAAATGAAATATAAATATAGGAAACTAAAGATAGGAAACCTAATATAATCTAACAGCCCCCTCAAACTCAATGCGGTAAAACAAGAATTGAGTTTGAAGCTTGATAGTATTGAGTTGTGGTGAGGGTTGCGGCTGTTGAGAATGATGTCGAGATGATACGAAAAGGATTGATAATGGAGGATGTGCGCCGCTCACGGTCGATGGCTGATGTCCGATGCCCGTGTGTGCTGAATGATGCATGATGCCAGATACTTGATGCCTGATGGCAAATGGCGAGATAGCAGGCGGCATCAGCCATCGGCCGCGAGCAGCACGCATCCTCCATCATCAATCCTCGCCGCATCACTTCGACAACATTCTCGACAGCCGCAACTCTCGCCACAACTCAATACTATAAAGCTTCAAACTCAATTATTGTTTCACTGCATTGAGTTTGAGGGGGGCTGTTAGATTATATTAGGTTTCCTATATTTATGTTTCCTTTCTCACATATATTAGGGTTTCCTATTCTATTTTTATTGTAACTATAAATAGAGGTCTCTTGTAATTCACTACATACACATTAACAATATATTTCTCATTATTTCTATCAGATGGCAATGTGAAATTTTTGTACAAACATAAGGGTAAAAGAGTAAATTAAATATTACAAAAATATAGCAAAGGGCAATTTTGGTTTTACCACTAATTTTACCTCATGTGACATGCAGATAATATTTTTAAAATTGAAAGTTAACAAACTTTAATGGAATAATAAGACTAAAAATAATTAGGATGTTTACAAAGTATTTTTTTGAAGTTAAGGTAAAATGAAATGAGTTTCCAATAAGGTAGAGTTATGTAAAATTACCTTTCTCTTTTTATTTTCCAACAATGCTCAACCACCGTTCTACAAGAAAATCACCAAATTTTAATAGTCCAACTTGGATTTCAATTAGGACTCTCCTTGTCAAAAAAATCTTTACGACTGTTCGGATCATGATTCCAACAAGAAGGTACTGAAATACCATCGAAGAAATTCACCAAAACCAAAGGCTTTAGATATGAAAAAGAATATTTGAATTTTACAAACTCACTTAAAAGTGTGTCAAAAAATATTTTCTGGTGAAATAATATGGTTTCAACTCATTAACGAGCCAAAATGTTTTAAATGTTGAGGTGCTAATCTTTTATTTTTTTTAATTTACAATTAAGATTCTTGACGTCATGCTAACATTATCGGTCTTTTACCTTCAACACATTAGACGAGGCCAACAACCAGATACAACAAGAAAAGGGCTTTTCTGCGAGGTTGCCTTATCTACACATTTATTTTGAAAACTATCCCTTTACCATGGTTTGATAAAAAGATAAATTGCAAAAACTAACTCCTAATAATCATTTTATTTTTCTTGCATGTCCTCACTTTTAATTACCTTACATTTGCAAATTTTATCAAAATGAATTGAAAGATATTAAAATATCATCAGTAACTATTTTAAACCTCATCATGTATAACAATTTCATGCTAGCATTTGATTTATTTTTAACACGTGTTGTATGTGTTGTTAGGTGGTGTAATTTCACAACATTTGTGGATGCAAGATAGTTGAAAGTTAGGATATAAAAATAGTGTGAATATAAATTAAATGGGTAATTACATATTATTATATCCGATCAAACCTTATTCTCGGATCACTATACTCAAGTTTAGATTTTTTTTCTCGGTTCCCCAAGTTTCCTTACATTACACTTAAGTAAATTCTGTTAGATTTAACTAATGTAATTTGTAAAATGTCAAAAATGCCGTTATTTTAGAAGTTCCAAATATATAATAATCCGTAATTGTGAAAATACTATTTTACTCTCACTTCAATGATAACCAAAACTTATAGTTGAAGGCAATGTTAATCTTTTCAAATAAAAAATTAAATATAAATAAACATATTGAAAATCTCCATTCTCTCTCTTCTTCGAACACTCTCTATAACTCCCTCTCCTCTCTCTTAAAAACCCAAAACATCAAAGTGGCAATTACACAACCAAAACAAATGGGGATTACACCCAGAAACTCAAAACAATGGAATTAGACCCAGAAAATCCAAGCCACAAATTAAACCCACAAATTGATTTTCTAATCAAGTACAAATCACAAACAAAAACCAAAATACTCATAGCATTTTTCACAAAAAAAAAGAATCACAAACAAATTTATGAAATAGGTAATGGATAAACCAATTACAATCTAAATCACAAACAAATAATACAAAAAAGTGCTCGAAGAAGAGAGAAAGAGTGATGCGACGAGTTCGGGGGTTCTGATTCTCGACGACCGATCTCCGGAAGATTTGAGAGCCGAAGCAGACCCGGTGGCGTCGAGGTCGTCACTGTCGGATCTGTTATTCTAGTCGATGGCGGCTCTCCGGCACCGGGGTTTGAAGGAAGATAATCAGGAGGGTCGGAGAGGGTTGCGACGAGATCTCACCGATATGTGGGGAGTTGAGACGGTCGGAGCTAGTTCGGCTGGATTGTGACCACAACGTTGAGTTCCTAGCGGCGGTGAAGAGATTGGCGCGACAGAGAGGTGCGGTCGAAGGCGTCAATGAGAGCGGTGGTGGTCGGATGCGTCGATGAGAGCGGTGGCGATATGGGAGCTCCGATTATCAACTAAGCTCCGCCGTCGACAGAACCTTCGTCACCCAGGGTCGCTGCCGTCGCGCTCTTTGCACGCCGCCGCCGCGTTCTTTGGCAGCGCCGAGTTGCTCCGTTGATTTGAGTTGCTCTGATGATTTGAACAAAAGAGGGTGAAAGAGATGAGAGAGACAAGTGGTGTTGTTTGGAGAGGGAGAGGTTACAGAGAGTAAAATTAGGTTTGAAAAGAGGGTTAAAATTGGTAATTCACAACATACATTTAATTTTTAGTTATTTCATTTGTTTACTTGAAAATACCATATTGTCCTCCATTCTTTAGTTCAATTGATTGTTCAATCAGGGTTAAAATAATGATTTCATAATTATCTCAATAATTACATAAGATTGAATAGCTTGCCCACAAGGGCATTTTGATCATTAAAAATATATTTAACGGTTTCCGTCACAGAATCGAGTTAAGCGTAACGTAATTAAATTTAGGAGAGTGAGAAAAAAAAATCTAAACTTCAGTATAGTGATTCTTGAATAAAATTTTAACGGTACAGTGTTATGTAATTACCCATATATTAAATAGGGAAAATTCCACTTAGCTACCCTAAGGTTTATCACTTTTTTACTTACTTACCCCGACTTTTCATTTTGGCTTGTGAGACACCTGAAGTTGTCGAATTTTACACTTAACTCAATGGTGTTAACTCAAAAAAGTGAAAAGTCTAAAATGCCCTCCATTACCTTCTCAATTTCTTTAATAGATGGAGGGTATTTTTGTCTTTTCATTTACACAAATAAAAAATTAATTTGATAATCTAAAAATACAATTTTACCCTCAAATGAATAATAATTATATCTTATGGGTGGAGGGTATTTTTGTCTTTCATTTAAACAAATAAAAGAAAATTAAAAATTAAAATGTGAAATGACAATAATGTCCCTGTCTTCTTCAACCTTCCCTTTCTCCCTCCGGCA
Organism: Geranium rotundifolium; assembly: GCA_963920655.1. Taxonomy (NCBI): domain Eukaryota; kingdom Viridiplantae; phylum Streptophyta; class Magnoliopsida; order Geraniales; family Geraniaceae; genus Geranium; species Geranium rotundifolium. Next base: position 9,678,779 of record OY987318.1, read on the forward strand.
AGGCTCCGGTAAGGCTCCCCGGCAGCTCCAGGTTCGTCGTCGGCGATGGGGTCAGGCTGGGCTGGTCGGGGCGGGGCGGAGGCGGAGGGAGAGGGTCGGAGGCAGAGGCAGAGGCAGAGGCGAAGGCGGAGGTGGAAGGAGGTCGCGGAGGAGGGAGGCAGAGGGTCGGAGGAGGTCGCGGCGGTGAGGTCGGGCTCTAGGCGGAGGCGGAGGGCCGAGCTCTGGGCAGAGGCGATCTGCTCGAGCTCGGCCCTCCGCCTCCGTCCAGAACCCGACCTCACCGCCGCGACCTCCTCCGACCCTCTGCCTCCCTCCTCCGCGACCTCCTCCCACCTCCGCCTTCGCCTCTGCCTCTGCCTCTGCCTCCGACCCTCTCCCTCCGCCTCCACCCCGCCCCGATCAACCCAGCCCGATCCCCACCGCCGCGACCTCCTCCGACCCTCTGCCTCCCTCCTCCGCAACCTCCTCCTACCTCCGCGACCTCCTCCCACCTCCGTCTTCGCTCCGCCTCCAACCCACCGTCTCCGCCTCTACCTCCGCCTCCGCCCCGACCAGCCCAACCCGACCCCACCGCCGGTGACGAATCTGGAGCAGCCGGGGAGCCTTGCCGGAGGGAAGGTTATTTCACATTTTTTTTTATTTGTGTAAATAAAAAGACAAAAATACCCTCCATCTATTAAAGAAATTGATAAGGTAATGGAGGGCATTTTAGACTTTTCACTTTTTGAGTTAACACCGTTGGGTTAAGTGCAAAATTCGACAACTTCAGGTGTCTCACAAGCCAAAATGAAAAGTCGGGATAGGTAAGTGAAAAAGTGGTAAACCTTAAGGTAGTTAAGTGGAATTTTTCCTATTAAATAAGTGAGTTAGATTTTGCAATTTTGACCTCGGTAAACCGGGACTCTTGGTTTGGTCTAGTTACCATACCAAAGAAGCAAACCCCGAATTTGGAGACCTGCACTTGTCTCCTCCTCTGCCCTGCTCTTCTTAGCGCGCACTATTTTGTTGCAGCCAAGACTGGCCTTCATCGAGCCTCTGCCGTTTCTTGCTGAATTTCTTTGTTTCAAAACAATATTGCGGATTTTTGGATTCTGGGTATTTTGAACAAGTTGTTTCTAGGATATGGATACTCAACAGGAAGCTAAACAGATTGACCCTGGTGGTTCCGGAAACACTCTTGAGGTTGCTTCCCCACTTCAGAGGGTAAGTTTTCATTCTTCTCCTCTCTGCAAAACCTTATTTTGTTTATTAACAAACTCTTTGTATTGTATTTGAATTGTGCTTTTTTCCCTTCTATTTATGTTTGGTACACCTGTTCATGATCAGATATTCATCAAATATATGAGTTGTACTTACCCTTTTGTTCACTGGAAATCAGATTCATAAAAATTGAAGCTTTAGCTATTTGAGAGAACTCAGAATTGTACATAAATTGGAGTTTATGAATCTGCCAGTCTTTAGCATTTTGTGGTATTCATCATAATATCTGATGCTCATGATGGAAATGTATGGCTTGATGACCCAATAACCAAGTGAACTAGTCAGTGATATTGAAAAATCAAGCCTTAGTACAGCCAATAGATCATTTTAGGAATTTTAGTTCTTAGGATTTATGAAGGTTCATTCCTTTAAATCCTTCAATGGTGGAACTGACTGGTACTCGAGCTTATTGTGTCAATTTAACCATTTTGTCCTTACAGGCGGTTGGATTTGTTTGTTTTAGTATCTTTTTCTCAGCATATGCTAGATTTCTCGAACAAATATTCTATGAAAAGTCAAAACTATGTTGATTTCTTTTTTGCTATAACTTTAAAACCCCAATATATAGAGCTTTTTGTGATAGTGTTGAAACTGTTACATTTATGTGATTTAAAATCTTCTGATCCATGCTAGTCCTCTTTGCTCACGTTGATAGTGTGGAGATTCAACTGAAATAACAGAAGAACCACCATTTGATGGGCATGAAAGGCATCACGCCCTTGTTGTGGAAATACCCTCACGGACTCTCGAGGATGATTTTGTGACAGTAAACATACCCCCTATGTCAAGTCCTACTCCCAAACGAGCAAATTTTTCTCCCTTGCCAAGCCCTAGCTTTACCCGGACAAAGGGCTCTCCAGATGCATCGTCATCCAGAGGTAAATCAACCATGAAAAGTCTACTTCCAAAGCTAAGCTTCAAATATCAGAATACTACTTCGGATATTGAGAAAGCTGCCATCTTGGCATTGGGAGGCTCAGTGGCAGAGACTCAGGAAAAATCTTTCATTCAGAGGACATGGTCACTTACCAAGCTTTTCACTCCCAGAAGTAAGAAACCGTCATCCTTACCCATCACCCCAATTATTCACTCGAATCCAGAATCTATGCATGGAAGGAACACAATTGACCCAGTAAGTTTTTTTTAGCATGAAAGGCTTGTTAGCTTGACACTGTTTTATTGGATTCAAGTTGACCATATATCAGTCAAGTAATGCTTTATGAAATGGGTGTTGAACATTTTAACATCTTGTAGATGTATATGTTAGTGTATGAAGAGTGCATAATGCAATTCATTTCATAGATTTTCAAATTTTCATGTAAACACAGAATCACAATTTAACTTTTAAAACCAAAGTTTGTGGATAAAGTGGCATAGACCTTATGTAATAAGCATTTGATGAGTCCAATGCCCATGTCGGCGGTATAATTGTTAAATTATTGCTGATGAAAAATGGAACTTTTATAACTTTCATTCTATCTTCTGCATTTTTGTCTCAGTTATAATTATTCATCTTCAATTTTTTCTACTTGGTTTTTTATAGCATTTTTCACTATACAGAAAGGAGGGTCCCAGCAACCTATTCATCGTTCACATTCAGTTCCTGTAATTAATAAAGATGGAAGCATAGGACATCTTATTTCATTTGGTGGTATGATTCGGGTTATTCCCACTATGCCAAGAGGAGCTGAAGGAACCGCCACAGCAACATCAAACACATCCCCGGCAATTGATATTGGTGAATATATTTTTCTCAATCGTTTTTGGATTTATGTTATGGTAATCTGTGATAACCAACCTATGCCTTTGTCTTAGTATTGTGGTTCAGATGGAAATGATGATGGCGGTAAAGATATTCCCGAAGAAGAAGCTGTTTGCAGAATCTGCTTGATCGAACTGGGCGAAGGTGGTGATACCCTCAAGATGGAGTGTAGCTGCAAAGGTGAACTTCAATTGGTCCACCAAGAATGTGCAGTAAAATGGTTTAGCATTAAAGGTAACAAGACGTGTGATGTCTGCAAGCAGGAGGTGAAGAACTTACCCGTCACCCTGCTGCGCATTCAAAATGTTCAGTCCCTTAGCTCGAGAGGAAGTAGAGCTCAGCAACTCGAGGCTACTCGTTTCAGGCAAGTACATATGCTACAACTTGTTGTCATCATTTCACTACAAACCAATCACAATGGAAATATTGGTGGGTCTATATGTGCAAGTTTTGATCTTTGATGTCTTCTAACTTAATTCACAGGGTTTGGCAGGATGTCCCCGTTCTTGTCATTGTCAGCATGCTTGCTTATTTCTGTTTTCTTGAGCAGCTTCTGGTAAGTTGTAACAATTTTCGAGTTCTGAATAAATGTTTCAAAGGCTATCAAAGCTTCTTATCTCATTATATATTTATATGAGCAGATTGGGAAAATGGGATCCGGTGCCATAGCAATATCTCTCCCTTTTTCCTGTGTATTGGGTCTTCTGGCTTCCATGACTTCCTCAACAATGGGTAGGGCAATAAATCTGTAATTTATAATTAGAAACGTTTTGTGTATATATATTCGGTAATCTGGGTCCCAAGCTGACTCAAATTTGTTTTCAGTAAAAAGAAAATATGTATGGGTTTATGCAACTATACAGTTCGGGCTGGTGGTTCTCTGTGCACATATTTTCTATTCATTGGTACATTCTCTACTCATGACTTAATGTTTTCTTGGGATGTTAGTGCAGACTCTATGTTTCCTTGATTTAATGTTTTCGTGGGATCAACAGGTTCACATGCAAGCTGTTGTATCTGTTCTTCTTGCAACCTTTGCCGGGTTTGGAGCTACCATGTGTTTAAACTCGTTTCTTCATGAGGTTCTGAGATGCAGAAGAAGGCGGGTTAATGGTTCAGATCAACTGGATGGCACTGAAGAGGCGGTGGAGCTTCATAGCCAACTACCAGTTCAAATCCAGATAGGCACTTGACAATCCGGTACTGATTCAGAAGCTATATTAAAAGATGAATCATCAGCGCTGCATCTATAGAGTTTTAAAAGGCCGTGGCTGTACAGAAACACCCGCAGTTTATATTTCTCTCCAGTTTTCATGTTTGAGCTTGGGTCCTCTGGTTGTAACCCACACATTGTTGTCAACTTTGAGAGATCAATTGCAGTTCAAAGTGCTTGATTTTTGAAAGTAGTTCAGCTTTCATTGCTTTTCGTGAGAAGAGAAAAAACTTAAAAGAGTCAAATTATGGCCACTGCTCACAAAAGATTACACCATCTCAGTTCCGGGATAAAACATTATCCCACAAGAGAACCAATCAAATCCATAGAAGAAAACAAAATTCAGTTTCTGGAAAAATAAATTGGAAATGGCAATTGGAATTCATAGGGTGGGTAGAAATAAACAAATCGGAGGAAGATACATAACGAGCATGAAGGAGATATCAATCTCTTGGTTCAATTTGAGAGTTATGATATGTGTGGCAAAGCAAAAACCATCTCAAATTATACATTTTGGCAGTAACAAACATCTCTAAGAAATAATTTACCCTCATTCATCATGTACCTGTCAGCAACTAGTCAAGTTGGCTTCACCTTCTTCACAATATATCAGGCAAAACTGTCCCATTGCTTTAGCTCATCAAACTCAAAAGTGAAATCCTCCTCCTCCACCGGGAAATCCTCCCTCAAAGTGAAATGTGTATTGCTGCCCCCCGCCGCCACCAAAAGGGTTGAAACCACCACCACCGCCGCCTCCGCCGCCCATACCCATATCTTCCATATCTTCTCCTCTATCATATCTTGTTCGTTTTTCTTCATCCCCGAGAACCTGTGAAGGACAGCACATTTAATTTGATGGAGATCATGGTTTGGAAAGGAAAGGCGAGGTTCGTAAATGTCACAGAAAGCAAACCTCATATGCAGCAGCAATTTCTCGGAACTTGTCCTCTGCTGCTTCTCTATTGTCAGCATTCTTATCTGGGTGCCACTGCAAAGCAAGCTTCTTGTAGGCCCGCTTTATCTCAGCTACGGTCGCGGTCTTTGAGACTCCCAGAATCTTGTACCAATCCTTGCGTTTGCTCATCTTGAGGGCCTTCTCCGCTCTCATCAATGCTTCTCGAATTTCCATATCCTGCACAATTGGTTAATTAGGTGACTTCTTGTTGATGATGAAACAAGTATTGGAAATGGGAGTATTCTGATGATGTTGACCAACCTGAGGTGACTGCTGAGCTGCTGATTTCAGATCTTCCACGGCTCCCACCCAATCCTCAGTCAATAGTTTAGCTTCCCCCCTCTGAAAAAATAAAATAAAACACCCAAACTACATGATGAGAACCATACACAAATTATGTTTAATATTAGAAAAGCTGGCGTCATTTTGTTTGGTCCCAGTACTTAACAAAACAATAAGCATGAAAGTATAAAAACCTTGAGACAATTATGGGAACAAGAGAGTAAAAGGAAGCTAACCTGAACTAAGGCTTCTAGAAGTTCCTCGTCTATTTTAAGTGCTTCATTGCAACTGCTTAAAGCATCCTTTCCCCTACCAAGTTTGACCAAGACCTTACACAAGCCAAGATGTAGATGTACATTATGTGCAAGATGATCGGGATCTAATGCCAGAGCAGCTTTAAAATCCTCTGCTCCAAGGCGCAGCTTACCCTTGTTTACGTTATCTTCTGCCTGTTACAAAACAAGTTCAAGTGAGATAAACAAAATCAGATGATGTGAAGGGTAATAATAATAATAGTAATATAAAGGCCGCAACAGACTCGTGCACACTCAGAGTGACACCCTAACTTCGAAAACCCCAAGAAGGAAAAAAATAGTAATAAAAAGAAGAGAATCTTCATTTGAAGGGCTTACGCTTTTAGTTTTCTTGAGTAAATTTTTCAACGCAAAATATGATTTCTTCAGTTCGATGTGCTCTGGATCTAGTCGAAGTCCTTTCTGGTAGTGCCTGAAGAGAACAAATACTCATTTTATTGAGAAGAGTAACTCAAGCCATTTAATGATAGTAAAAAAGAGTTTTCAAGCAAACCTTGTGGCAACATCATGATCTGCTAGATAATAGTAGGCACGACCACGGAGCAACAATGCATCTAGATTATTTTCGTTTTCCTTTAGAATATATCCAGATTCGGCGATGGCACCAGAATAGTCTTTTGCAGCTAACAATAACTTCACTTTGAGGAGTTTAGCCTGCAACAAAAAATGCAGGTATTAGGGGCAGTGCACATGTTCCCAAGGACTTGTGTTTCAATTATCTGGCTTAAGATAATTATCTGGAACGAAATCAATGACATTAAATTAATGAAGGAACTTGAATACTTTTACCTTTGAGCATGCCGGAGAAAATACTAATACAACTTTATCAATATATTCCAGAGATTTTGCATACTCTGCAGAATCAAAGAGAGACAGAGCTGAATCCAAAGCACTCTGAGCCTGTAGTGACTGAGAAAGCTCCTTTTCTGCAGCTGAATTTCCAGGTTTTAGCTCCAAGGACTTCTTGTAGCTTTGCTCAGCTTCCTCGTATCTACATCAGTTAGAAAGGGCCTTAATCACAAACTCATCCAATCAGGATTAGAAAGGAGACACACACAAGACTGAGGGAATGAAGAAAAAAGGTGCCCTGCAACAATCCTTTTAAATTCTAAATATTTTCATCACTGCCATTGACACAATCCAGACATGATTGAACAATCAATTAGGATACATACCCCAAATATATACAAGATCCAGACTGTGTATATATTCATATACCACCTATTCACTGACTTTGTGTAATCGATTGTACCTAAACATTAAGAAAATACTGACAAATTTTTTAAGGAAACAAACTATTCCTTTTGTTACTTTTCAATCTAACTGGACAGCATAATTTCAACAGTAGATTACCTGCACAACTGCCGAAGAATAGATGCACGGTGAAAGTATGCTTCTGAAAGCTTTGGATCTGCCTCAATGGCAGCATTAAGGTCGTCAAGTGCCTCACTGTAACGTTTCACCTTTACACTTTGTGAAACCCTCTGAAATAACTCCGCAGAACTGCCAGGTTTTCCATCTGCATGTGCAAATTATAATCATAAGCCCATTTGTCAGCCAATTGCATATGAAGTTTCAACAGACACAGAAACAGGCATCTAACTGCCAATCAATAGCAAAATAATAAGACTATCTTTCTTTAACATCAGTTACAGGAATAAATTTTAAAAAAACACAAACTTCATAATTCTTCTAGTGTGCTGAATCCTTGATACAGTGCTAAAGTGAAAGCTGAAATGTAGCAATGTAACTTAAAATGTGTAGGGAACTCAATTCATCATGGATATATAATATGAGTCAGCTCTTTATCACTCAATTAATGTGAATTTTTTGTTGATTATCAACGTGAAGGCTCAAAGTATAGAACTTTTTTAACCAAGGGATTCCAGAAACTAAATCATATCATATCAGACATAAGGTAGATCAATTCCGAAATAATATATTCCCGATGAAACATTACAGAGGAAGGAGACACAGTCACCATAGTTTTCACTAACCTTACATCACTAAACCTAAATTTCAACAACAGTATAAAAAAAACATAATCAAATTGAAAAGGTCATGGTTTATGAACTTTCTGCAATCTAATACAATACTAGGATCGAACAATCAACCGAATCTATGAAAGAAAAATAGATCTAACAAAGAAGGCGAAAAATGGAGAATATGAGGATTGAAAAACCTAAAACAAAGAGAGATCGAAGAGTGACCTGAAGCAACAGAAGAAACGAGAGGTTGAAGAAGCAAGAGCTGGCAAGCAAAGACAAAATGCAGTAGAAACGTTGTGCAGGCCACTCCCCTCCACGCCACCGCATCCATGGCCGCCGTCGACGACCACAAGCTCATCGGAGTCATCACGCGCCTCCCTCCGCCTATTCTATTGTTTCATCAACCAAACCAATACACACCGTGTGGATCTCTCTGCGTACGCACAGATTCTACAACCTCCAGTTCGATTCTTCGATCTTCGAAGCCAAATCCAAAACTAAAGTGATTGGGCTTTATGGAAGAAGAAGAAGAAGCACAAGGCAGTGCAAATTAGTTCCACGTTGCTTGGGCCTATGATTGAGCTCCACGTGGACTTTACGACGTATCTCATAGTGCGTTTACGTTAAGGTTTGTCCAATTATTTATTGCCATGTCACACGCTATGTCGTCATAACAGAAGTACACTTGGCAAGGTTTGTAAGTATTGTTTGGCCCATTCGATATGCAAGGGCTTGGGGAAATTTAGAATTCATTTGTGGGCTTCAACCTTCTCTATCCTGAGTAAAGACCCAACGAACGAAGCCCATGACCACTTCTTTTTTAGTACAGATCGGTTAAGAATGGAACTGGACCTGCTCAACATAACATTACATCTGCAAAATGGTGCACATATTTATAATTTTGGTTGGTCAAAATGGAGACCCTTGTCCAGGATGTCCATATTATGAAATTTCTTTCTCAATGAATATTGAAGAAACTTAATTAAGACATAGAGAGACGAGAGTTTTGTAGGATGTTTAATTAAGATGAAAGATACAAGCAGGTAGGAGTAATTAATTGTTGTTGTGGAAGTCATGTCCGAATGGTGCAGCAAAAGAAGGAAAATTGGGGAGGTGTGGAGGCAGAAACGGTGGGTGGAGCCCCAAAAAATCTCTGGTGACGGCGGCCAGGTGATCGAGGCCAATATTCAAGGGCATGGACGATGTCATCAACCCGCAGCCCGCTCCCAGCATCATCGACGGGTTGCTTGACGTCGACCCCATCAGCGCCGCCTTCTGTAGAAGCGCCGTGGCCGACATTGGGGGAACCACCGGCAGCATGCGTTGATCCGAACCAAACAAGTTGGACACCAATTGGCCAGATTCATCTCCATACAATATTGTACCACCTGGTTGTCGGGGAGTCATTAAAGTGCTTTCGTTGCTAATATTGTTGTTGTTACATCCTTCCGATAATAACAAGGCGTCGCAAAAAGCCCTGTGGGTGATAAAACTATCTTTCCTGGAGAATAAGGTACCGCAGTCGCATTTGTACTGTCGGGTGCCGCAAGTCTTGGAGTGCGCCTTCCAGTCGGACTTGACGGCGTACTTCTTGGAGCATTTGTCGCACTTCCACTTCTTGTCGCCGTGTTTCCGGCTGAAGTGCTTCTTTATCCCGGTCAGGTCTCCCAGCGCCCGAGACGGGTCGTGGTGCACGCACCCCGTCTCCGGGCAGATGTACACCTTCTTCCTCACCACGTCCTTGCTGCTCCGCTGCCGGAGCTTCCACGGCAGGTTGTGTCCCCGCCGGTGGAGCTGCAGGTTCTGGTCCCTCTGGAACCCCTTGTTGCATATCTCGCACACGAACCGGTTCGTCGCCATCAGAGATTTCGGCGATAGAGCAATCACTTCTGCATCTGGATCTACATACATATATATATGCATCATTAAGTTCAAGATAACTTTTTATTTAGTCATATCATATACATATATACTAAAGCAGTGTTAATTATAACAATACCTGGTGTTCCGGGAAGATTTCTCCTTTTCTTGGAGGTGGGTTGAGGGATGGTGGTGTTTGGCTCAGGGGAAAATGATGGGAGTGGAGGTGGGATTGAGAAGGAGTTGTCATGGAGATGAGTAGTGGATATCATTTGCATATGCAAAATTAGACAACCAAACAAAAGGAGATCGAGCAAGAAATGAAACAAGAATCGAGTGCAAAATATAACTGTGGAACTGAATAAAAAAGAAAGGTATAGCCTATAGGAGTAGGAGGAGTAGGACTAGACTAGGAGGAGTCAAGAAACTGAGGGTCTGTTTGGCACTACTCTCTTTTTTATCTGCAGTTCATCAGATGGTCCACCAAACACATGCAGACATAAAATATACTTGTATTGTGCATCATCCAGCTTGTGACTTGCCAAAATTTGCAATGACAGATTATTTTATCAAAGGCCGATTTAATTCAAATTTAATTTAAGAGTCAGATTACTTTTACAAATTAAGCGGTGGCAAAAGACATTATTTGCAAGGGTAATCTCAAAAAAATGAACTAATATCAAATAGGTCAAATTTGCTTTTCTGGTCATTCAATTCTTATTTTGTCTCACGGTATATATTTAACATCATCATGTGTTATGATAATAACACTAAAATACTCCATTTGTTATAAATTTTTTATATTCATGACACTCATAATTAGATCTTAATACAATGTGAAAGAGCTCTTTTATCTTCTAAGTAAATTTCACTCATTATGCTACAAGGGAATCATCGTCATTGAAATGAAAACTGAAAACTCATATCCCTCTTTGGTTTCTTCGCTACGAGAGCAGATATGACAACTTTTTCATGGATGATCACCATCGACTTAGATCTTCAAATCAAGTAGATATATATAGACGTTGGAGAGGAAAATCCCACTTAGATCTAGTCCTTGTCAGTCCATCATGAAAGATTTAACCATAACTTTAACGAGATTGAAAAACATACTGTCACTGATGAAAAATGACTTGATTAGAACCCAAAATCAATAATAATTAGTAGGCTAATTCAAATCAAGATATAACACCTAACAAATATCCTTTCAATCGGTTCTAAAATTTCACCTCTCTCGATTACGTACCACAAACCCTGATAATTAACTAGAACAAATCATTTTGCGAAAGCCAATTTTTAGGTCACTTTGATTCTAGAAAAAAACGGAACGAGGGTAGAATGATTATGTCACAATCAGCAAAGTTTATTGATGAAGAAAAAGCTTACAAACTATTCTCTCCAAATTTTGACCTCGCTTTCTCGACAACATTCATAAGATATTCAACATTATTCAACAAAAACACCAGTTGAGTCTTAACGGCTATTTATAAGAAGATCAATCTTGTGGTGATGCGTCTTGGCCAATGAAAGGAGTTGATAAGGTGTTCAAGCCATACAACAGCCTCCATGTGGTGCTAAGTTAGTTCTAGTGCTGAGCTGACTATGAAAATAAAGAGCTTAATGTACAATTAAAAGACAGACAACATGAAACAGAATAGGTAGGACAAATCTCGCACCTAATTCACGAATAACATAAACGGGAGCGAACTTAATATACAAAAAAAAATATTCGTCGATAACACGATAATACCAACATTAAGTAGTATGTAATTCGACCCTTCAATGGATATTGTATCAATACACAAGCAACTAATCTTTTACCGATAGAATTTTTTAGTACCTACATGTAGGCCTATGGCCTCCACCTCTGATGGCTGGAGAAACTCCATGGCTCCGGAAGAACGTGAGTCTATCAAACTATCGATCTAGTGGCTAATGGTTTGAATTCAAACAGATTTTGAATTCAAATCTCTTGTTTCTCTCCTAATTTTTTGGTATTAGAGCCCTTCTCTGAATTTTTTTTCTTCCTCGAGCTCTCTGTTCTTCGTCTCAATCACCCATCGCCGAAGTTCCGGCCACTGGAGCTTCCACTGGTCACGACCTCGCCTCAGAAGATTTCGACGCCGTCTGTGGTTGTTGGACCTCCACTAGAGTCGTCATGTGCCGCCAGAAGCATCTATTTTTAACCTGCTGTCGTCTCGATCTGCACAGTTCCGCCGCGCTTCTTTTCTCACTGCTAGCACTAGTGAATTTAAAAGGCGGCGATCTATCAGCGCCGAGTTTTTCATCGCCAGAGACCTTCCCACGCGCCGCCGCTGGAGTTCACGCACCGATCACTGGATTTTTTTCCTGTTTTCAGGTTCCATTGTTCCTTACTCGCATTTATCAAGACCAAATATGGATAAAATTGAAAATAATTGTGTCCAATTTAACAGAAAAAATTATTCTGCATGGGCATTCCAATTTGAAATGTTTTTAAAAGGCAAGAATTTTTGGGATTATGTATCTGATTCTTCATGAAAATCAAATGACACAAGAATTACCACTACTACACCGTCATCTCACTTGCAAAACCTGCTGACTGGGATGTTAAAAATGCTTAGATTTGCAGTTGGATTTTCGGTTGCATAGAATCTCAAATTCTTATGAAGTTGCGACCGTTTAAAACTGCCAAGGTGTGGTCTTATTCAAAATTGGTATATTATTTAGATCACTCTGCCCGTCTCTTTCAATTAGAGTTGGACATCTCTAATTTTCAACAAGGCTCATTGTCCATTCATGAATATTATTCTCAATCCCTAGTACTTTGGTCTGATTATATGAAACATTTCCCTTGCTGATGTATCTGCGAAGTCCATGGTGGCAGTTCAAGTTATACTGAAAAACCGTTAAATAAGTCAATTTTCGATGAAGCTTCGCCCAGATTTTGAGACTATTAGGTCGTCATTGCTGAATAGAAATCCTATTCTTTCGTTGGTTATATACTTCGGTGAGCTGCTGAGGGAGGAGCAACGCATGCTTACTCAAGGATTTCTCGATCAAGGATTGTCTTCTATTGCATTGTCTTCTATGTCATGAATTTGGTGACATTACAAAATAGTGTCCCACAAAGAACTGCAACTATTGCAAGAAGACCGGGCATACCATCAAGGAGTGTAAGATTCGTCCACTCTGACGTTCGGAAGCTACATATCATGCCTCTATATCGGCTAATCCAACATATGCGGGTCATGCTGCATCCACCTCTCCTCCGATACCACATCTTACTCCTGACGTGATTCAACAGATTGTTGTGTCAGCCTTATCCTCCCTTGGTATTCATGGTAAATCTTCTTCCTCTAGCTCTACATGGTTTATGGATTCTGGTGCAGCTAATCATATTTCCTCCACTACTAATGAACATAATATTCGCCCATATGGTGGTCGTCTATTGTTGAAACTGCTAAAGACTAACTATTACGGTTGTTGGCGATCTATCCAATCGAATTAAGGATGTTTTTATATGCCCAAAATTATCTACGAATATGGTTTATGTTGGTCAATTGATTGATGACAAGTGTGACGTGAAGTTTTCATCTGATGGATGCACTGTGCATGATCAGGAGTCAGTGGAGGTGATAGCGAAGAGAGCTAAGGTCGTTCGTCTATTTCCTTTGCGTCTATCTAGATTGAAGAAGCCTTTACGTTTAATTAAATTACAGTCTGTTTTCCCTATTTTCTCTTGTAATAACGTAGAAAGTCGGGTATGACATATTAGTCTAGGTCATCCTAACTCTACTATTATCAATCATTTGTTTAAATCTGGTTGTTTGGGTAATAAAATTTCATCTTCTTCATTTGATTATGATGCTTGTAAAATGGGGAAAAGTAACTCTTGTTTTTCCGTCTAATGGAAGTCGTGCTTCGCATTGTTTTAAGCTCATCCATAGTGATGTTTGGGTGTTTCACATGTCATATCTCATGCCCACTTTAAATATTTTATGACATTTATTGATGAGACAGTCGTTATACATGAATTTATTTTTTTTTTTGAAACAAATCAGAAGTATTTTAAAATTTAAGGACTTTCTTGCATTTGTGGAAAATCAATTTTCTACGTGTATTAAAGTTTTTTGAACTGATTTGGGTGGGGAATACATAACTACGAGTTTTCTTCAGTTTCTTGCCTCTAAAGATATTATGTCACAACATTCATGTTCAAATACTCCACGACAAAATGGCGTTGTTGAACGCAAAAACCGTCATCTTCTAGATGTTGTTCGGACATTACTCATTGAAGCGTCAGTTCCTCCTTGGTTTTGGTTGGAAGCACTATCCACGATAGTCTCTCTAATTAACAGACTTCCTTCTCATGTATTGCAGTTAGAGACGCCTTACTTTCGTCTCTACCAAAAGCACCCTAAGTACTCTGATCTTCATACTTTTTGATGTGTTTGTTTTGTTCTTCTTCCTCATAGCGAACAAAACAAATTGTCTACACAGTCTGTTCGGTGTGTGGTTCTCGGGTATCATACCACACAAAAGAGATTCATGTGTTTTGATACAACATCCAACCGACTTCGAGTTTCTAGGAATGTGGTTTTCTTTGAAAATCAATATTTTTATTGATCTTCTCCCGATTCCACATATACTCGCGTGTTACTGCTAGAATTTGAACATGTTTCGAGTTCTTTTCGTAGAGGCTCTTCTAATTTGGTTTATTATAGACGTCATCCGTAGGCCTCCTTGCTACCCTTGCCACCTCTAGATCATGATCCACCAGTAACTGATTTAGCACTATCGGATCCGCATATGCATGATACACATGGTCAGCTCCCACATGATGAGTTATTGCCTGATTCATCTTCTCTGGTGATGTCGAATGTGGATTCTTTCTCAGAGATTCCTCTTTTTCGGTCTAAACGTCGCTCAGTTCCCCCAGATCGATATGTTTTTTCTTCTTTTACAATGGCTCTTGCTGCCACATTATCATCTGTAGTTCTTCCGTTTTGTTACTCTCAGGCAGTTCAACAAGAATGTTAGCAACAAGTGATGCAGGAAGAATTTTTTGCATTGGAGATAAATCACACATGAGACATTGTACTTTGTCCACCCGAAGTCACCCCGTTGGGCTGTAAATGAGCGTATACCATTAAGGTGCGTTCGGATGGGAGCATTAATCGATATAAAGACTGGCTTGTAGCTTTGGGGAATCATCAGCAACATGGTTTGAAATATGAGGAGACATTTACGTCTGTGGCCAAAATGACAACCATTCGTATTGTTCTGGCTATTGTTGCTTCTCAGAACTGGATGTTGAGTCAAATGGATGTTAAAAATGCATTCCTTCATGGAGATCTTAAGAAGGAGTTCTTTATGTGGGTGCCTCAAGGTCTTCTTCCTTTATTTGAGCAAATGTATTCGATTTACTCTTCTCTCTTTGCAATATAAATCCACAAAAATCACAAGGAGAAGACACCAAAAACATTCCAGGTAACTCAAAATTGTCACAAACTACCTCAGGCAGTATTACTGATGAAAGTTCTTGACATAAACAACCAACCACCAAATAACCACTGCCAATAACTACCAACAACCGCCAAAAAATCATCTCTAACCGCCTACAACAGTCAGCAGCGGCTGGGCTGGGCATACGCCATAAGGACGGACTACGCACGCTCGCCACTGAGACACACAAGATGGACACAAACACGCTGGCGCACCAGACGCCCATCAACATATCGAACTCATTGTCGGAGATGATCTCCGACGCTACGCAGAACAATCTCTCCACGAACCATTCAACAAGGAATTCCGCATATATGAAATCGAAAAGCAACATCATTGACGTTGCCACGGAAACAGCGGGATGGCAAAACGACGAATGGGACGAGAAGGCTCGCCGAAACGTGAAGTATCGAGAGCACACCCGAGGGATAAGGGACCGTTAAGCGGGATCGAGGCGAAGAAGACGATAGTAGCAGTTAGAGAAATGACATACCCGACGCTAGCAAATCTGCCAGGGGCGGAAGTGCCGAAAATGTAGAGAGAGAGGATCTCACTTCTCTCTAAAATTTGAGATTTTGTTAATTGTTCTATTCAAAAATTAATAGTTGAATGAGGTGATTTGTAATGTTTTTTTTGGGTCAAGAGTGACAAATTAAAAATAATAAATAGTTGAAATTGGTGGGATGCAATATTTCTCGGTTATTGATTGATAAATAAATAAATTATGGATAATTAATTGAAGAGGTGATTTGTAATAATTTTAGACAAAGATGATAAATTAAAGATTATAATTAATTAAAGGTGATGTCTGTGTAATTTCTCCTCTAGTAGATGATCTTATGCATAGAGTTTGACATTTGTAAGAGATGAAAAGAATAGAAGTGCAGAGGGAGAGTGAGAGAATAGGAGACAAGTGAATGTGATAAAGGAGAGTGCCTTTATGGCCGTGGATTTGATCTCATCTCATCTGGTCATTTCCACAAATGATTGAACCATAATTCACCAATTTAAAGCATCAAAAGTAAAATGGAAAGTGGAGAGAAGGTGTCGTTTCATTTCCCGATGCACTTGATACGACACATCGTCCGTGATTCCTGTCTCTCACTCATCACTGTCTTTTTCATGTTTACATTTTCCTCTCTTTTTCGACTGTCACTCTGAATCATCTCAGCACTGTCAACATATTTTCCTCCTTTTATTAAAATAAAAATAAAAATATCTGCTAAATTTTGGTTTTGTTTCAATTAATTTTTCCGATCATCTATACTAATATAATTATAGTTTTCCTATTACTTGTACAGTGGAGTTGAATTAAAAGATGATAAATAGAAGTTACTTTAATAATTTTTTTAACACCATTTATTTTATGATGTGTTGGACCAAAAATGACCATCCTGCAACACCATAGAAGTTATTTTATGATATTCTCCTTCTTGCAACAAAACATATATTCTATTAATAATTCATCAGAAATTTCTAGTACTTGGGTTTTGTTAACACATATATTATGGGATTTGTACCTAATTAAGGTTTAATTATGCAATTGATTAAAAGATTCAATATCTTGAGCCAAAAAGAAAATGGGTAGTTTTGCGTGCTCATTTATATATTTTATAAGTTTCGGGACTTCGAAGTTGATTATATC
Organism: Geranium rotundifolium; assembly: GCA_963920655.1. Taxonomy (NCBI): domain Eukaryota; kingdom Viridiplantae; phylum Streptophyta; class Magnoliopsida; order Geraniales; family Geraniaceae; genus Geranium; species Geranium rotundifolium. Next base: position 9,695,545 of record OY987318.1, read on the forward strand.
TAGACAGGGTTAGTTTATTTCATATATATAGAATTTGTTTAATGTTTAAAATGTTGACTCTTCAAGAAGACACCTATTCTATTATAAATTTAGTTTATAAAGGTAGGCTTAGAAAGTTTCAAATATCTCTATTCTCTATATGTTAACCGAAAAGGGAAGAGATTGACAAAAGCTAAAAGTTACTTTTACTTTGAACGTTGGATGTAAGAGCAAGATTTAAAATACAAATAATATATATATAACACCTAAATCTATGTAGGATTAAATTTCAATTATCATCATCATTCTTTACAGAAGACAGATAAATACAACCCAGAATAAAAATATATAGATCTGATAAAAAGTGAACGTGATGGACGTGATAAAACCACAAAATTAATTATAACAGAACTTTGTTATCGCGTGTCGCGCGCTGGGACAAATTGAGCACAAATCTGGAGCGATCCAACGACAAGTAAAATTTCTTAGCAAATTTATATTAGAATGCGTATACGTACTCTTAATTTAATATTTTAAATCATATTCACTTGTCATTCATTTTGGCACAAACAATTACAAAGAAGAAATGAAATATATAAATAAAATAGATGAGATGGGTAAACGTGCATAAGTAAGACGTTTGGTGGTGTAGCGATTGGGCGTATATTCCAAACAATTCTTTGGGAGTGACTCCACATGGGAATGCGACAGCTACAGCCACAACACCACCTATACATTTTACTCGCTTCTTTCAAACTCAACCCCTACAGACCCTCCCCCCCAATACCCGCTATTTTATATTTACCTCATTTCTCTCTAACCTATGCTGCATACCCATTCTGGGATTTAAATTAATTCCATATACAAAATCATTCATTCAGTCAAATCAAAGCATCATAACATTGAAAAGGTATCTGCTGTCTGTCAGGGTTCATATTCAACAATAACAATGTTCTCAATATTGGGGAGAACAAGTTAATCAAACAGCAGTAATTAAGCAACACACATGAACTCACATTGCAAACACCAAGTCTTGCCTGAAAAAAAGCTGCTGCTGGTGCAAGTTCTTACTCCCAATCCTGTTCAAGGCCAAATTCAAAGAAACAGCAGTTTCCAATGCAGAGTGCATCGAATCAAGAAAACATTACTATGAGGCCAATCAAATATGATTCAGTCTTTAATTAGACCAAATGACGGATGATACTATAATGCCTAAGAAATTTTCTAACAATATCAACAAAGTTTACTCCAATCTTATATTGCACATTCCTCATTCGGCAAAGAATTTTACCAACTGGGAATCCCAGGATTTCACAGATAAAATTTCCTTGGATTTGATATCATTTTGTCTATGCAAAACCAAAACAGAAGAAGGGAAAAAACGAAGAATAGTTACCTTCTATTATAATGTTTTGTCTAAGCACATATAAATATATGAAAAACTGCAGAACTAAAGGGCTAAATTCATCACCTTATTATCATTATGAGGATCGTAACAAAAGACTTTCGGTTAATCCTATCTGCAAAACCCAGAATGAATAAGATTCCAAGAGATAAAGGATATACACGAGATTCCAAGAATAAGAAAATGGGACAGCATTAACAGATTAATGAGATTCCAAGAAGAAAAGAACAAATTATGGTATCCGACCAAATTTGTTTTGCCTCAAGTCCCTTAAACTAACATTTCTAAGCCTAAACTTGCGCTTTAAGCATTCTTAGCCTTCATCAACATTGGATTTCTCTGTCTTAAAGTTAAAACCCAGTCCGCCTAAAAGGTATAGTGACAATTCCTTTTAACTAAGAGGCCTCGAGATACGCTTAAAAACAGGTAAGCCATTGACCCGTGGGATCCAGGCCGAAGACCATCAAACTTCAATACTACGTTAAAACGAGACCCGCTTAAAAACTTAAATTGATAAGTGAAGACCCCAAAATATTTATCAATTTTAATTATAGAATGCTAATAATGCAAGATGCACTTTGTTATTGATAAGCTTGAATCTAATAGAGCTAAATGCGTATAATACAAAACTGTACCATCTACCGTGCAATTAAGATACCAATACAACTATTAAACTATATTAAGAGCCCTGTAGACATTCTTATTTCTGTTCACTAGTGAAGTTTGGTCTCATCAAGAAAATCAAATTGCATAAGGTTTTGACCAGCACTATGACTTGGACTAACATCAATATTATACACACATGAATCTGGGAATATACCATAAATCTTTTCATCTATCATTTAATATAGGGTAGTTTCCTGCTACTTTTGATTAAAGTGTGGAAATTTTGAATGATTTCTGACATCTTTTACCATAGCAGCAACTAATATGTCCAAAAGATGATACATTACCTGGTTTTGCAGCACAGGCTGACTAAGTTGTGGTTCAATCTTTACTAGCAAAAACTACTAATGCATGTGCATCTTGTTTGAGTTAGATTCCAAAATAAGTTCCAATACATATGCAGAGTTTTGCTGGAAAAAATCTCCCATGTAACATATTTCAAACAGAGCACAAACAAACAATAAACAAAATCCTTTCCTAAGGATAGGCATCAATTTATATCATAGATTGAGAGCTTTACTCTCTTAAGAAATTAATCATACATGAAATATTAACAGCATCACCCAATCCCTCAACAGTTCACCAAATCAAAAGTTGTGAAAAATATGAGGGTTGCAAATTCCATATAAAACTTTTAGCCATCCCACCTTATCATCTAAATACTGAAGTGAACAGGTTAACTAGTTATGTTCGTCTCTGTATCTCCCACAAGAAGAAAAAACAAACAGAATTGTCCAGATGATTCTTTTCAAATAAATTGGAGTCAGGACAAATAGGTTGCTTTCCGAACCACTTTCTTTGAATTTCTCCTCAAATCTCAGGATTATTCCATAGTCACAATCGATGTGGACGTCAACATGCGCGAACACAATATATACAACCTAGAACATTGTTCCCAATCATACAATAACCATTTTGATTGTCGGTAGCTTAACGATTACCTGCCTAAGTTCCTAAATCATACCAAGAAATCAACCAAGGGCTCCAGTTCCATGGATAGGATTGCTAACTCAGATGTTCATCTTCCTCCCGGATTTAGATTCCATCCTACCGATGAAGAACTTATCATCCATTACTTGAGAAAAAGAGTAACTTCAAGTCCACTTCCAGCATCTATTATGGCTGAAGTTGACCTCTACATGTACAATCCCTGGGAGCTACCAAGTATGGGATTTCCTTATTAGCGATACATATCTTTCTCTTGATTATCTAATTTACTGAACAAATTATCACTAACTCTATTATTTGGGTAGACAAAGCTTTGTTTGGAGAGGATGAATGGTACTTCTTTACACCAAGGAACAGGAAGTACCCAAACGGAGCAAGGCCAAATAGAGCAGCAGCTTCAGGGTACTGGAAAGCTACAGGAACTGATAAACCTATTATGACTTCATGTGGAACTAAGAGCATTGGAGTGAAAAAAGCTCTTGTATTCTACACGGGGCGTCCTCTTAAAGGAATCAAGACGGACTGGATCATGCATGAATACAGACTGCTTGAAACCATGATCTGGTCTTCCAAGCAAAAAGGAAGTATGAGGGTAAGATACTCAAATTTATCTCCAATTTCTTGTCATTCTTTTCCACAATCATAAAAATGATGAAAGGCATAGAAATCTATTTATTATATCAACAAAGATCCAAGAAAAGATATACCAAGATGACATACATTCGACTTTCAAAGAAAAATCCATGCTATCCTAGCATATGATAATTACGTATCTACTCATGGTTTGTAAATTGTAACTAAAAGATGGTCATGGACTCTAGATTCTGCTCTTTTATCTCTGAACCAGAGATATGCCAAGTCAAAGTATATATTCCCAGTATGCACCATAGGGATTGGATACAATATGAAGATGTTAATCTAATTTTGGCTTTCATTTATAAGTGAAAAAGACAGCAATAAGTAATTTCACTATGCTTTTGCATTTTTTTCTCCCCCGCACTTTAAGTTCAAAAAGCAGTAATAATGATCATTAAGTTTATCTGTGTTGACGAACATACTATGGTTTACTGCAGTTGGATGACTGGGTGCTTTGTCGAGTGCGCCAAAAGAGTAACAACCGAAGTGAGCCTAGTTATGATCACCCAGCTGGCTTCTTGCCTAATGAAAACCATCCAAGGTCAACAAACATGAACCCTGATAATGAGATGGTGAGAGAATATATATCATATGATGATTACCCAATGCTACCATATATCCTTGCTTCTCAAAACCTTCCTAGCATTGAAACAGATTCAAGCATAAGTTTTATTAGAAGCAATAAGTCGTGTTCTTCAATCTATGAAGGCAATTCCAACAAAAAGACTCTGCAGTTTTCAGATTCTTCTGGGCTGGAAAGTTTCCTTGACCAATTAAACAGAAAAACTGGGGGAGAAAGTGAGCGTGGAACTTTCCTTATGTCTGACCACAAGAAGCTATGCAGCAAAAGTGGCGAGAACGAGGACGTTATAATCTCGACAAGCACAGATGAAAATGGAATGAATTTCCATGAAACAGACCAGTCAGAAGGTAACAATTACAGTACTGATCAATGGATTTCTATGGTTCAAAGTCACTCCATAATTCCCGGAAGTGATTAAACATGGAGACAGTATAGGTATGTACATATACGTAATCTAGCCTGGAATTCAGATGGCAGAACATGTTTGCTGGTATTATTTGTGGCCATTCTGGCCTTATATAGATGGTGTGAAGTGAAAGTGCTATATATTTCAACTTTTACAAGAGTGTTACTTGCACTTTAATCTTTTTCAAAATCAAAGTGCAAGTTCTTCGTAATAATCCGAGAAAGTAAAAGTGGGAATATATAACATTATTTACAAGATATTGTGGTTGATTTCATTGTTAACAGAATGTAAAATAAGGAGTGTGCAAGTGAGATAAACCTATTTCATTTCATGGATTATATATTTGTTAAACACTAATATTTGTAATTTGTAAGTATACTATTACTGGAAGTCAAATTATATATATATATATATATATATATATATATATTGAATGTAATTTAATGTTGGCCATGTAACTGAACCTCTACATTAGAGGTTAGGCCAAAAGGTTCAGTGACCAGGATACTGTTCATGTTTAGAACTGAAGCACATCAGAATCACTAAGATCTTTAACATTCATAGTGCTTGTAAGAATGTGCCATTACTTGTCAGGATCAGAAAATAGAACTCATCAAATATGGACATTATGAAAACTGAAGCAAAGTCAAACACAGATAATACAGATCCAAGGTGCAGATAAATTTTGTATGTGAAGAATTGAATACAATTTCAGATGTAACCTAAAACTCACAAACAGCAGATGAATATATGAGATACAATACGAAGCACCAAGCAGATCCACAGAATACTAGAAGCTAATACCGGACAATAAGGTCAAGTAGCCTTTGCATCAGTTCACTTCAGCACACTGCAAAGAGAAGCATGATACTATAAGAATGACTACGTAAAGGAAAGCATGTGAATCAGTCCAAACTGTTGCTCTTATACTTCTCATAGTGCTTATCTTCTTATTTACTTTCTTTTCATCAGGAAAACAGCTTCACCTCAGCCCTCCCTTCCCAAATTCTCACTCAAGCATTGAGTTTACTTTTTTCTTGCATTTCAATTTTCCTATGTAATCTCTTATTATGTATCTCTCTAGCTCTTTTTTTCCTCCTCAGGAATTATTATCTAGCTTTCTAATAAAGTTCTCATTTTTGCTGATAAAAAAGAAATGAACAGTGCTAACAATGTGAACAGCTTAAACGTATGAACAAATTAAAAAATGAAGCATACTTCAAGCAACTTATAAATGAAGTAGGCGCTTACTTGTACAAGTATGCAGCAATTCCGAGAATTATACATAACAAAACTATATCAATACAGAAATTCCGACTTGATCTCATCTGCGGCAACAAACCTATCACTTTTATTAGACCCAGAAAAAAGAACCTTGCACGGAGAAAAGCTAAATAATAAGCCTAAAATGAAAGACATATCGAGGGAGAGCCAGAGGAGAAAAGTTGAGTTTCAATGACCTGGTTAACTGTGTCCTTAAGTCTAACATTCGTATTCTTAAGGTCAGATGCAGCTTTGTCCACCTGCGATCATACAAGGGAAGGAAACCATGTCAAGAAATGTACTCTCACTAAAAAGCATTTTCAAAAAACATCATACCTTCGTATCAATCTCATCCATCAATGGCACTTGCCTGTCCAATTCCTGAACATATTGCATCACATAATGAATTGCACGTGATTGAATATTGCAAATCAAACAAGTTTTTGTGACGGCAAACCTCGTTCATATCATGGGCCATATTTTTCAAAGTATCCAAACCTTCAGATATCATATCCAGACCTTCATTCTGAAGGAACAAAATAGACTCACGTTAGAAAAAGAGAAGGTGTAACGCAGAGACATTTAATAACCATATGGCTCCCTTAACAATAGAAAACCAAGACAGAACAGAAAACTACAAGCATAAATATTGACTTGCCTGTTTCAATTTACGCATTTCAAACTCTTGCCTGAACTGGCTAGACTCCTCAGTTTGTTGAAAATATTCATCATCAAACCTTCCATCTAAAGTACATAGTATGATTAACAAAGACGGCAACTTAATGTCAATCATGTATATCAGTTATGACAAATAATAAAAAGTGGAATCAACTATAAAATGCTATCTCGAAACAATAAAAACAAATCACCTGAATCAAATTTAATTTCTGGACGAGAAGCAGAAGCTGTCCAGCCTCCACCAGTCTGTCTGGGTACAGGTGCAGTCCCATCTGGTATGGCCTGAATTCTATCTGGCAATGCAAGTACCAGATCATTACGGGTAGCAAAATCTTCAGTTGAGAGCCCCTTCACCTGTCAATAAAACGTCAAATTAAGCCATGACTGAGCTTCCTACCTTCACTTTTTAAGTGTGTCCTAGAAATGATGATACAATACAAGGTGTGCAAATGCGATCAATAAATTAAATTCTCAACCTGTTCACCGAGAACACCAATAATGAAATAATTTCTCTTTTCTGTTACTAATGCACAGTGTTTCTAAAAGTCTCTACAGCTCAAATTGCTAGACCCTATATACTTGGAGCATGTTAAACTAATGATTGAGACAGATCCTAAATTAATAGTAATAAATTGTTAAAATAACATTTTTTAAAAAGTGATTGATACTGATTATGCTGTTAAAATAATAAGATTGATGATTGATGATATTAGAATTTGATAAATCCAAAGTGAGCAGACCTTCTTTAAAGCCAGTCTCTGCAACTTAGGGACTTCTTCGAGCAACCTAGCCTTCGTTCGACGAATCTCAGCATTCATAGCAACCGTTGAGGCCTTACTTTTCTCATTAGAAGCAGTCTCCGCTTTCTGCAAATCGAATTATTAAGATTTCTCATTCACAACGAACAGAAAACCCTAAATCCTCAAGTCATCGAAACCGATAATACGCATAACAGCAAAATCCGAACTCGATTGAGACCAAACACCAAATCCACTGGTCGGCTCAATTGAAGTGAGCTCCGAATCAATGAAGAGCTCAAACACGAAGGAGAAGCAGATCGAGAACTCACCTGAAGAGCAGCTTCAATGTCGGCTTCGACGACGGCGTAGAGGCGAGCGAAAGCATCGTCGCCGGAGATGTTGAGATCCTTCTGGTTGTCGAAGTTGTACTTGTCGTATTTGTTGCAGATCGAATCAACCCTCGTCAAGATGTCGATCACGCTCATTGTCGCTCCTCAAATCGGAAAATGCAGATAGCGGAAAAAATAGATTCGATTTCAATTCTTTTCTGCGTTCAGTACACTGGATACATACAGGTTTCATAAGTTACAGAAAATCCCCTGATTTTTCTCCAAAATTTTAAAAAAATAAATAAAAGAGAAATCCTTATTACAAACCTTATAGCCGAATGAGGTCAGGTTATGCAACTAATCTCGAATTTGACTCGAAATAAATAGATAAGTTAAAATTTAAGTTCGGATCGATTTGATTCGTTTAAATTTCATTACAAATATTCATTAAATAATAAAATTAACCAACTTGAGATTGACTCGACTCCATTTGCCTCATTTATTTATATTATAAATTTTATAAAAATATGTAATTAATTAAATTAGGAGTGTGCAGATTTCTACTAAATTAGGAGTTCAAACTTGGGTCTGGGGCAAGACAAGTCAAGAGCATTACCACTGAGCCAATAACCTTCTTCTGAATTATCATACACATTTTCTATCCATATCGAATTTAATCGTCAAGTTCAAATAAAATTGAAGTGACGTCGTTTCCACCTCGCACTGATACGTGACACATCCCTCGCCCAAAACTCTAATTACAGTCTTTTAAATACATCTTTTCCAGCTTCAACTCTTATCATCTTCAAGCCTCTTCACTTTCTCTCCTCTCAACCATTTCTTCAAATCTCGAGCTTCTCAATTTCTTTTTCAGTAATTTTTCACTGCATAATCTATGGAGATAAGGAACGTGATGAGATTTTGTTGTCGCCCCAGACTTACAAGAAATTTTGCTAATTAACCTCTTATCAACTCTGATTCCTTTATCTCTTCAATTAGTTTTCGATTTTAATTTTTTTTATTTCAATTTCACTTTATATTCATGGATCTAAAACATGCAAGAGTTGGTGTGAGCATTGTTACCCATATAAATATGCATTTTTATTTCATGATTGAACAACATGCACTACCATCTGACATTCTCTGGCACTTTTCAATTTTCGAATCACAATAGTTTTGAACGATTTGAATTTATTTTTCTTGGCTTTTTTGTTTTGAAATCGCAGTCGATGATGAAATTAGGGTAATAATAATGATTTTCAGTGATTAATTACTAAATAATCATCATATTTAGGCTAAGATTGCATGATTTATATTCTGGATCTTGAATTTTTAGAGAAAATGTTATTTTTCATACACTACTAAGGTTAAACAAGAAATTGTTAAGCTTGTTATCATGTACTTTCAGTTGTATTATGATTCATTTTTTGTTTTTGAATTTCATGTTAATGTACAGAAAACATAAAAACATACAACCATAAATGTATTATAACTATTATCAGTTAACAAATATATGGTTCTGTCAAATTTGACAGTAATCAATTGAGAAAAAAGTTTTATTAGTATATTTAATGAGTCGAGGTTGAGCGGCTCGTTAAAAGCTCAGCTTGTTTACATCCCTTCTTATTGTGAAAAAATATAAATCTAAGGAATAAAAATGCAACCAAAAGTTAGAGTAAGTAAAATCAATGGATAATTGCACTTCAGTGCACTTAATATGCAGACGATCGGTATTAGAAACAGTAGAAAAAAAAAACCAAAATAATCACACATGCCTATGTACAGGGCATGAGAATTCCCATTTTTTGTTACAAAACTAAAAAAACTATTTTTTTGCGACACACCATTCACTAATCATGTTCAAATAGACTCATGGAAATGCATTCTAGAACACAACCGTTCATTGAAAGTTCATAATAAACCCTGCAGCTAATTTTAGCTTTAACTTAATCAATAATTGATCCATGCGAATCAATAGAAAGAATCCTTAGAAACAACTCATCTGTGAAAAGAAGAAAACCGGCTTCGAAGTTAGAATTATCAACTATACTATCAAAAAATTAATTTGTTAGCAAATATGTGTGAATTAAAAAATGCCACACAATTTTCTTTAAATAACCAAATACAAGAAGCCATAACCACAGACACGCCTTTTCGTCTACACAACTAATTAATATTTAAAAACCAAAGATTCGTCATAACAAAATAAATATAATCTAATTATAACTGTAAACACAAACAGACACTCGACCTATTCTATCGTAACAACTCGTCAACAATACTTGCAACTGTTAAGACCCATCAGAGAAATGCTTGACATGAGCGGTTGTTATGGGCCCAAAAGGACGTTGTACTGACGCATTTCGCCCATTATTTAGGGGTTTGTTAATCTCATGTGTGCTTAATGGTAGACATATTGAGAACTTTTGATGCTGCGAGAGTTTTGGAACTCTTTCTTGCAGGATCGAGAATTAGGAGCTTAAAGAATGGCTGACAAGGAGGTTGCTTGAAATCCAAGGCATGGGAAGAGAGCATATTTGGTGCCACATCCGGACCGGATATGCTACCGGATGTGGCCCAATGACCTGGATCTCCGATCTGTTATCCGGTCCGGATGAGGGACCAGATTGACACCATCTTCATGCCATATAAGGGAAATTTGAAGCTCGAAGATGGGGATTTTTTTTTACTATTTTTGGCTCCTACTTGACATTGACATTGAGAGAAGAGTGAGAGCTCGAATCTTGAAGGTTGAGAGCTAGTTGGAGGAGCTACAAGAAGGAGCATCAAGAGCTTGGAGCATCATTTTCAAGGGACAAGTAAGGAAGAGAGAGATTCAAGCTTGGAGAAGAAGAGATTCACCAATTCCTAACCTTTTTTCTACCTTTCTTCTTTGAATTTTATTGTTGCAATTAATAAACTCTTGTAATTGCTTGAGAATTTCCAAGGATTGTAGTAGTTTTTGTTTGAATTTGTTTGACGTAGCCATGGTTGAGGGCTAGTCCCCTTGACCATGGATACTTGACATTGTTGACATGATTTGAACTTAATCGAGGTATTAGTTACAGGGATCTTGGTGTTGATTGTATGTATGCTTGTTTACATTGTGCAATTTCCATGAATTATCTACTTGTGAGCAATTATCTGGGTTAAGGACCGATTTTCGAGAGGATAGGACTTAATTGATCTAGTATTCATCACGAGTGATCTCGTAGTCTAAAATTACCGATCTAATTGCGGGGATAGGATGCAATTGATCTCGAGAGAGTAAAGAACAACCTATCACTATGCTAAACTCTAAGTTGAGAGATGAGTTTTAGTATCTCAAGGCATACACTAATCGCCACCGTTTCGAGAACTATACCTAATTGGGAGAATCGTGCATGTTAACAAGTTGAGTATCAGTGGTTGCTTGATTTACTTTGAAATATTACCGTTTGATATGTAGCTTGCATGTGAAGTAAGTAAGAAAACACCAAAAAGAGTTAACCATTACATTTGCATTCCATTACTTTCTGAACACTAAATCACGCTATATACACTACCAAGCCCTTTGTTAATCCTAGAGGAAATGACTGGGGTTTAGCTACTTACTCTACATTACTTATGTTAATTTGTGTCGTTCTCGCGACACGTTTCAGGTATACAAGTTGGCGCCGTTGCCGGGGATTAATCGGCATTGGTTGCGTTGTGGATTGTGATTTTGTTTGGAAGTGCTTGACAAGTTTGTTTGTTTGATTTCAAGGTACCATTGATAGTGCTTGACCCGAGCGAGGGGGCACATTGAGTTTGAATATATTCCGGAAATCGAATCATTTTGTCAGAGGAACAAAGCGTTGAACAAGAGATCTCAAGCGGTGGTGGAAATGACATAATCTTCGAGTAGAGGGAATCATGGGAGCCCGATAGCCAGTGAGCGTGGTAGAGAGGAATTTGATACTCGAAGGGATCGAGAAGACGATGATTTTGTGGATGAACGAGAAGACGGATTCAACACTCCTCACCCTCAACAACAACATCATAGGGAGCGAGAGCACCATCATCGTCCCCAACCTCCAAGATACAGAGGAAGGGAAGAGAAAATGTACCAGATAAAAAACTTTGAGCTCCGGCCCATGATACTTAGAGTACTCCAAAATAACCCCCAATTCAAAAGGGCCGGTGCAATGGAATGTAGAGACTTTGGGCGAAACATGGGAACGGTTCAAGTCAATGTTAAGAAGATGCCCCGACTATTAAATCAACGATGTGGTCCTAAATGAGTTGTTCTTTTGCGGGTTGAGCCAAGCTTCTCAAACGGTGTTCAATGCCGCGAGAGGAGCATTGTTATCATTGACACCGGAATGAGTATATGACATTGTGGAAAAGTGTGCCCTTAATAGTTATCAATGGAACGATGATGGAGGAAGGGATTCGAGGCATGTGGCTTCATTTTCGAATAGGAATGAAGAACAAGAGACCATGAAAAGCCTCACAGAGAAGATGAATGCTTTAATAAAAATAATGCAAAGTTGCCAAGTACAAGGGTCGGGCACACAAGTGGATGTGTAACGCATGGACTACTACAACAAAAACAACAACAACCGAGGAGGGTTTGGAGGTGGTCCGAACCAAAGGAAAAATGGTGGATCCCACGACCGGATGTCGACATTGCCTTATCCCAGTGGTAGTAATCTCGGGCATGGTAACAACAACAATACTCACCCTCCACACAACAACAATCATGGAAGGGGTGGTTACGATAAGGTTTATGGAGGTGCCCCACAGGGGGGGGAACTATAATGGGCCGAACAACAATGACCGAAAAAGTTACGATAGAGACAAAAGTAATCAAGGCTCCATGTCGGTTGGAGATGAGTCGTTGAAAGAAACGCTCTTGGCATATATGAAAACTCAAACGACCATCAATGAAGAATTGCGACAAGGGATCAAGAATATTGAAATACGGTTAGACCAAGGAAGTGCACCAAGACCGTCAGGAACTCTCCCAAGTAACACCGAGGTCCCTTGTGACAACGGAAAAGACAAGTGAGTGCAATATTTCTTGGAGAAAGTGAGGAGAAGGCTAGCCTAATGAGGGTATTGGAAGAAGAGTATGTTGTCGAACCAAGGAACCCTAAGCTCATTTCTCCATTTCCCCAAAGGATACAAGAGAGCGAGGGTGATAGAGAGGCTCGCGTTTTCTTGCACGACTTGATGAAAGTTGAAGTTAATGCTCCACTTATGAAGCAAGTGGAAAGGAAACCGGAGCTACAAGAAGTTGTCAATGAACTTGGCGAAATGAGAATTAAAGAGCATATGGTGAGCATGAGCCCCGAGGCAAGTGCGTTGAGGCTAGATTCTCTTCCCGAGAAAGCAAAGGACCCCGGAAGCTTTATTGTGCCGATAGGACTAGGGTTTACATATCGTAAATCCCTATGTGATCTAGGTGTCGAAGTTAATGTGATGCCTCTAGCCTTATATGAGGAACCCGGTTTGACAAGTATGAAGGAGACAACGGTGGAGTTGCAACTCGCCGATAATTCGGAGGTGAACCCCAAAGCTATCGTGGAGAATGTGTTATTCAAGGTGTGTAAGTTCATTGTGCCCACAGACTTCGTAGACCATGATTACAAAGCAAGCAAAAATGTGAATCTCATTTTGGGAAGACCCTTTTTAGCCACGACCGACACATGCATAAGTGTTAAGATGGAAGAGTTGAAAATGATCATCGGGGAGGAGTCAATCACCTTTCGAATGTCCTCGCTCAAGGAGGACCTGAGCCCCAAGTGTAAAACGGTGAAAGTAGCAAAGGGTGGCCTTGCGAAGATAGATGATGAACTAGAGGCTCTTGGAGCAAAAGGTGATCCGAAAAATGTTAAGGATAAAGAGAAGACAACTTGTATGTGCTATGAGATAAAGGCGTTATCCATAGTTGAAGAACATGAGGAGATGGAAGTTGATAAAACAAGTTTCAAGAGTAACCCCAAGAAGAAAGGGGTACATAAAAGAAAGATGAAAAAAAGCTACACGGATGGAGAAGGTATAAGAATGTGGCTACCCAATGAGTGGGTAGAAGTTCTATGCGAGCCAAGTAACAAGGAAGCATTGCAAAAGAAGTGGGAGCATCTCAAAGGCCATTGGTGCCTATCATGCATTCGTCCTTCTAAGGATTGAGGTATGGGAGGCGGTCTAGCAAGCCATGACTGCCTTCAAATCGAGCCAACAACGTTAAAGAAATGCGCTAATTGGGAGACAACTCAAGGGGTTTCACTTTCATCGATTTTTTAAAATTGTGTGAAATTTGGTGTTTTGAAGATTTTCTGTTAGGAATTTTTATAAGTGGTTTCTTTATGGGAAAGAAATGTACTTATGTCAGGCGGGTTCATTTGTAGGTACCCGGAAAATGAGGCCAAAGGATATGAAGGAGAGAAATACGTGGTGAGAAAAAGCAAACAGAGCAAAAGTGGTGAAATCCTCCAAGTTATCCAGATCAGATATCGGGCCGGATCACCAGGCTAGACGAGACATCCTCTCTGATATCCAGTCTGGATATCAGAACGAAAAGCCCAGGCAGAAAGCTAATCTGTTTTGATATTCGAACCAAATACCAGAACGAAAGACACGGACATAGGGCATATCTGGTACGTCATCAGGTCCGGATATTGAAGCGGATATGGTGTTTTAAAGGGCTAAAATCAGATTTCAGCCCTAATTTTCGAGAGAGAGAGCCTCCAAACCGCCCCCAAAGTCTTCCCAAGCTCTTCTTGTGCAATTTTCGGCCAAGTAAGTGCAATTTCAAGTCCTAATTCGAGCTCATCCATCTACTTTGCTCGGATTTGGGGTCTCTTAGCCCTAAAGTTGCAAGACTAGCCGAGCTCTTCAAGGGACTCAAGAGGTAATCCAAACTATTCTTCCAATTTCGTTCTCAATATCTTGCTAGAGAGCTATAATGTTGAACCTAAGGGCCTTCAAGAAAAGGAGAAGCACGAGGGGAGGGGGTTGTTGTTCCTCCCGGGTCATGGATGAGACGGTAGGGCCTTGACCTCTAGAGGAGAGATTCAACCCCGGGATGCCTAATTTCCCTAATTTGGTGTTCACCGATGATGAGGAGAAAGCCCAAAGGAAAAAAAAACTGGGCGAAAGGTGGTCAAGGCCAACAAGCATGTTGATGTGAATATGCTAGGAGACTTGGGTATAAATGAGGTGGTACAGGAGAAGATGGAAAAGCTCGGTTGGAAAGATTTCTTAGAATGGAAGGTCCCAGGATATGCAGACCTCACTATTAAGTTCCTCACAACCATGAAGATTGACAAGAATGATAGTGGGAAGATGACCTTTCGGCTTTGCGGAAGAAGGTTCACGATTACGGAAGAGAATTTCACTAAAATCTTTAGGCTTCAAGGGAGGTATTCGAACACTATGTGGTATAACATTACTTGCGTCGATGACTTCCAACAATATCACAAGGAAAAGTATCTACACGAGTAAGATGTTGGCATGATTGTATTCCAAAAAGTGTTGGCACATGTACTCTTTGGAATGGCCGATAACACTTATGATGTGAGTGCCAAGGAATTGAAGATTCTCTATGCCTATGAGCGCAATATGAGAGCACTGTGGGAATAAGTGATTTGGGACCTCCTTGTGAGGCTTTGGGGTTGGCCACCGGCCGCCATCTCTTGCGGGAAAATAGTGACTCAAATTGCCTTGAGCTTGCCCATTAGGCCGACTCGTGGACCCCACTATGGGATGCACACTCACCGAGTGCCCAGAAGTCCCGGGTTGTTTGACCGGAGAAGTTACCTACAAGATCTTCCAACGAGCAAGTGAACTTTTAAAGAAGAAGCGTAATGCGGATAAGGCAAGCTCGAGTGGAACAAGCTCTCAACCAACATACATCACTACCGGGCAATTCATTGAGTAGACCACTCACATGGACAGGTGGATGACCAATGTCAACAACTTTCAAGCGGACACGGGGGTAATGTTGGGCCTAATGGACGAGAAGATCGATCGTGTTCGAGATGATGTGAGAGAAGTGCTAAGGTGGGTTCGACCACAAGATTACAACCAAGCGGGACCATCCGAAGCAACCGGAAATGAGCCCTATGATCAAAGTCTAGCCACGTATGTCCCAATGGAGGGTGATGACATGTTTGATTACTTTGCCGATGGAGGTCAAGGAGAAGATGATGAGCCGGATCCTATGGTAGACCCGGAGAATGAAGACGACGAATGAGGTACACCCTTTCCTATATGTGTAAATCCGCTTTAGTTTGGTTTTGTTTGTTGGTTTTAAGAAGTTTAAGAATAAATTTTGCTTGCATGTTTAAGGTTGAGACCTTTGGAATAATTTCTTGTTTGTGAAACATTTGAATTGCTAGTAATTGGATTTTGGGTTCAATTGCCTTGTTCGAAAATTCTTATGCATGCTAGTGAATTGTGGTGAAGCCTTTTGGATTGTGTTGGTTTTGGACGGAATGTTCTTTATTTACGAACTTTGAGGCATGATTGAATTGTGAAAGTGTAGTATTGCATGAATGTTAGTTTTCCATGAGTTAATTTCAAGTGTTTAAGCAATTTTAAATATTCACACACTAGCACGTGACCTCGAGTTAGGGGTAGTGATGGTTTTAAGGTTGAAAAAATGGGTTGGGATAAAGAAAAATTGAGCAAAGAGTTGAAGTGAGTTGAGAGAAAAGAGTGTTTTGAGTATGTCCCTTGATCCCCAAACTCATACATAATCCGAGGTAAAATTCAAGGGAGGAGATTAAGAGATGGGTTCCACATATTAAGTAACTCACGTGGGAGAAGAAGAAAATTGGCTTCAAATCGAGAATTACCAACCATACACTCAAACACTTAGTTTGTTAGCGAATATGTGTGAATTAAAAAATATCACTCCATTTCCTTTAAATAACCAAATAAAAGAAGTCATAACCACATGCACACCTTTTCGGCTACACAACTATATAACATTTAAAAAACCAAAGACTCGTCATAAAAAAATAAACGTAATCTAATTAAAATTGTAAAAACGAACAGACACGAGACTTATTCTACCGTAACAACTCGACGACAATACTTGCAACGGTTGAGACATATCAGAGATCTTCCTGACAAGAGCTATTCCACAACGCCATTCCTTAGGATTCGGATATCCCAATCGAACCGACCGAACTGAACCAGTCGATCATCGATTATAACCGAACCCACCGACTATCTACCGGTTCGACCATCTGTTATGAAGTTCCAATACCCGAACTGATCGGTTCAGTTTGGTTAATCCCATTTCGATTCAGTTATGGAAGTGTGAACACCCCTATATTAATTGGTTAGGCTTCACCCTCTTTTGGCACTGCATAATTGAAATAAAACGTTCAAACCTACCACAACTAAATAATTAAAATAGTCTATACCATTACGCCTATCATGACTCTGCAGCTAAAAACCCTACAACTAAGTTTAGCACTAACTAACCATTAATTGATCCACACGAAACAATGGAACGAATCATTAGAAGCAACTCATCCGGTAGAAGATAAAAACCAGCTTCGAAGTAAGAACTACCAACCATACTCTCAAAAACTTAATTTGTTAGAAAATATTTGTGAATTAAAAAATGCCACACAATTTCTTTTAAATACCAAATACAAGAAATCACAACCACAATCACACCTTTTTGGCTACACACATAATTCACATTTAAAAAATCAAAGACTCGTCCTAACAAAATAAACATAATCCTATTAGAATTGTAAACACGAACAGACACGCGACCTGTTCTACCGTAACAACTCAACAACAATACTTGAAACGATTATAACCCATTAAAGAACTGTCTGACATGTGCAATTCCACAACACCATGCCTTATCCACATGTTGCTAAAAAAAATACTTCACTCTCTCTCTTTCTTGGCACTACATATTTAAAATAAAATGTCCAAACCAACCACAACTCAACAAATTAAATAATCTATCCCCCCCTCGACACAATAACACAACTGCACATACGTAACAAGCGTCAGCGTGTCCACCATTTGATACAAAAATCATGTTTTGCAGACGATCTGTATAAAGAATAGTGCAAAAACATCCAAGAAAATCATACATGTCCTGAATGTGAAGGGGATGAGAATTCCCATTTTGTTTACAAAGCTCAAAAAGAATGATTTTTCGCGACATACCATCCACGAATCAAGTCCAAATAGAATTATATAAATGCATTCTAGAACACAATCGTTCATTGAAAGTTCATAATTAACCATGCAGCTAAGTTTAGCACTAACATTATTAATAACTGATCTATGACGAAACAATAAAAATAATTCTTAGAAGCAACTCATCTGGGAGAAGAAGAAAACTGGTTTCGAAGTGAGAATTATCAATCATACTCCCCAAAACTTAATTTGTGCATGTGTTGATAAATCTGAAGACATTCTTATCAACTCCGTTGAATATAGCATTGAGTGCACGGGAGTTACCTAGAATTGCCTCATCTTTTGTGGGGCTCTAATCCATCTCGGGTTTGGGACCAGTTACGTTGCCTGAAGCATCATAATACTGGGGCTCCTCCCAGCCATTGATTACTGCCTTCTAGGTTTTGTTATCGAGTGATTTCATGAAAGCGCACATGCATGCTTTCCAATATCCATAGTT
Source organism: Geranium rotundifolium (assembly GCA_963920655.1). Lineage (NCBI taxonomy): Eukaryota > Viridiplantae > Streptophyta > Magnoliopsida > Geraniales > Geraniaceae > Geranium > Geranium rotundifolium. The sequence goes on from OY987318.1 coordinate 9,713,820, forward strand.
TGTTCCGTCAAGCACGGGTGGTCGATTGATCGATCCTCCTTCCGTTGAGTCCATATTTGCTACTTAGAATCTTGCAGGAAATCACCTAGAAGATAAGGTGCCTCTGTTGGGGGAAAAAGCGGTCTCCCCTCTCTCGCGCAACAACACGCGGTCGCGGCAAGTACAAATAAACCGGTAAGATACCGAGTCGAATTCACAGGGACTAATGAGGGTCGTAGGTAGTTTTGAGTGTTTGTATTTATTTTTGTAAAATAGCAACAACATGATAATAATGGAAGTAAAGCGCCTAGGGTGCTAGACAAATAGCAATGTAAATAAGTTTGCGAGTTTTAATTCCTTTGGATCGAAATTAATGTTGAACCTATGTCTTAAGTGCCGACCTCGCCTTTCGGTAATGAGGTTAGCCTAATCCCGAGTCTCCTCGTGCCCTTTCGGTATTGAGAACAACTCGAGACCGCATTAGATTGACAATAATAAGCTAAGGGTTATTATGAGGTGCCAAGACACGGTCTTGAGCCTACAACCCTCGGTGGATGCTAGGTCCGGATTCTATTCCTTCCCTTTCGGTATCGAATAGAACTCCTCAAACACATATTGTATAGCGTCAATTAAACAATACATGCATTCAAACAACAATCCACACAATAAAGTCTTCAATCCTAGAACTAATACCTCAATAAACTCAATAATCACATCACAAATGTCTAGCACCCATGGCAAAGGGATTTAGCCCTCAACCATGGTGCTCAATCCAACTATCATCATACAATCAACAAAATTAAACAACAACATCAAAATAAACTAGTAAATAGGGATAGAAATTGCTCTTGGTGTTCTTGAGCAAGATGAATCTTCAAGCTTGGTAGATTTGATGGTGGGAATCTCTCCAAAGCTTCATTTCCTAGCTCCAAAGGTTGAGTTTATGGTGGAATCCACTCCAAAACTCCCAAAGTGTCAAGAATAGATGAAGAAATCTTCAAGTTTGATGAAGAGCAAAAGGTTGAGCTCTCAAACTCAACTCTCTCCTCCTCAACTCGTTTTTGGTCTTTGCCCAACTCCTCCACACTCCAAAATATCTGATTTCTGCACTTTATTAGCAGTTTCGCGCCTTAGTCACAATCGTGACTCAAATCGTGGGAGCCCACGGTAAGTTTCGAGCAAAATTCGGCAAAAAATTCATTTAGGAACGATCGTGCCTCCCCTAGGCACGATCGGGACCCCTTGAAATCTTCACCACTGGATTAGATCTTCACAATCCGCTCAAATCGACATATTATGGGCCCCAATCGGACTCCGGACGAGAAATCTACACCACCGGGAAGTTTCAGCTGTTGTGCAGAACTTTCTTAACCGATTTTCAGCTTCAATTATGCTCTAATTGTGTCTTGCACCTATAAAATGTCAAAAACACACAAAGGATCAAAAGTACCAAATTAATGGCTCAAGAAAGCCGAAACAAGGACAATTCGGTGCTTAAATGCGGGTCAAAAGTGTAATTGCGAGGTCACATTCGGACCCGCAACAACACCCCACACTTAAAACCTTATTGTCCTCGATAAGAAAAAAAAAATTAAGCACAAAATTTTCCGAGTTAAGAACCCTCAGTCAACTCAATAGGAGGAGCTCGACATCTCCTAGGAGTTTTAGGATAAGCACCCCCGAACCGAAAATACGCAAAACAAACTAGCTTGCCTAATCAACACATTAAGACTTTATTCACAAGATATGGACAATCGTTCAAATCCGAAAGGCCTCTACTCCTACAAACATGTTAATAACCCGTGGAGCCACCTTTTTCCACCATACCAACACAAACCCAAATGCTAAATTAGATGCGTGAATATCCGATTTATTAGCTAGATGTTTCTCAAGTTTATGTCTAGTTTGCCAAGAGTAACTATGCCAATTACAAGATCTTATATGATGCACGTGTTGAAAACTTTGTGACCCTCGAGTTAAAAACTTTGTGACCCTCGGTAGGAGATTCTTCTTTCCCAAAACCATCATTTCCTTCTCGCTCATGTGACTTAGTCGCTTGTGCCACAATTCAGTTGTACTCTCTTTCTCAACTGCATTAATAATACCACCACAAACTCTAGCTTGTGTCACGTACAACGAATCACACTTTTCACTTCTAGCCACGACCATAACACCTTTAATGAGCTTCCATAAGCCACCACCAAAGGTATGATGAAATCCTTCATTGTCTAGCTTGCCTACAGATATCAAATTCAAACGAATGTCAGGAATATGCTTAACATTTTTCAGAATAAGAATTGTACCGTTTTTCTTCTCCAATCACACATCTCCTATGCCAATAGCTTTTGACATGCCAGGATTTCTCATCTTAACATTTCCATAATCACTTGATGTATAAGATGAAAATAGATCATTTCGACTTGTAGCATGAATGGAGGCACCGCTATCTACTACCAAACTTGTCTTATCACAAGTCAAGTTACCATCTTCATCATCACACAAGAGAAGAAACTCTTCAGTGATGGTAGCAACATTATCGTCATGACTTGCCTTATTTTCTCTCTTTCTCATGTTGGATGTCTCTCTTGAGCTTTCGACAATACTTTGTAATATGCCCCTTATCTCTTCATTCAGAGCACTCCCCTTAGTCAAATCCATGGTAATAACACCATATGGAGCTGAGTTAGATAATGACGTCATAAACGTCTCCCACGAGTCTGGTAATGTACCTATAAGCCACAAACCCTGCACCTCATCATCGAACTTGATACCTATTCCTGCAAATTGATTAATAATTCATTGAAAAACATTAAGATGATTTGTCAATGGAGCCTCATCGTGATACTTGTTTGCTTATGAACTAAGTAGAGGAATTTCGTTCCCCGTCTAGCGACTGATATCTTCCGATAATGTAACTGACAAGGATGAGTTCAAGAACATATATGGATGATGTCGGGGCACTGAAAACATGCGGCCATTATTTCCATGTGAGCTACATAATTAAGAATGTGGTTGTCGATGAGGAATGTGTGTCCTTTCTGCAAAGCTTCTACTCTGCCGGAAAAAAATAAGCTAGGGGTTTACGATTGTCTTCCAATGGAGGAATGGTCACATTCTGTTCTGTGACTTTGTACAGGGAAATGCTATGCTCTACTCTGTGTGGGAAAATGAAAGATTAATGAAGTGTGTATTGGATGATGTTGATACATAAAAATGTGAATTCTATGAGCCTCAACTTGTTTGTGGTTGGTACTCTTGCAACAGTGAAACACTAATACACACAAATTAATGTTGGTCCCATTTTGGCCCATCTACATGTGCACCATCACATCACTTGTTTGAAAATGCCACTGATTGGACATATCAGATGTGAAGAAGAAAACGCTTTTAGTTATCAACTATTTTCCTTAATATGTTGTGATTGTTGTGAAACTACCACGTGTTGACATATGGTGTGGCCACCACCTCTTCACAATGACTCATCATTTCCTTCACCGCCAACAATGCTTTATAAATAGCTTGATTGGTTTCTCAACGAATATACATGTATGAGAAGAATAAGGTAATTGCTCTTGTAATGTTCCGTGGAGAGAGTGAGATGTCAATTATCATTAATATAATGAAGCTTTGCTCCTTCTCTCCAACTCTCCGTTTCTTACTAAATTTCTGTTTCTTACATATATGTCTTTACTATTTTGTATTTGATTTGTTTATAATCATTTAATTTACAACACGTTATCAGCACGAGTAGCTTATTTATTGCGGCGATTTTTTTAAAATGCAAAGTAAATTTAATTTAATTTAATTTAATTCTTAAATTTACGTTTACTTTATTAATTTATTTATGTTATTATAAGTATGCTCTGCGATCGCCAATCTTGAATTGGATCTTTCGCATCAGAAAATTATATGTTTTATTATATCTGTTGAATATTTATGATATTAGCAACCCGAAGTTTGTTAATTTTATGACATCTTGAACCCGAAGTTTCAAGGTTGTCCGAAAATTTTATTACATGATTTTCCATGTAAACCCGAAGTTTACAAAACTAAAGGCATATTGAACCTGAAGTTCTAAAATTGCCAGGAAATAAAGTTGTTGAACCCGACGTTCACATAAACAGAAGTTTGCTATTTTTAAAGTTTACGGAACCCGAAGTTCCAAATGAAAGTATAAATCTCGAACTATATTATAAGATATCAGAACTGAAATTTGATGCTTTAAAAGTTAGAACCAACAGTTCTAAATACCGCAAAAATATGTCATATTTTTATGTTTGAATAAATATTTTGGACATATTTTAATTGTGTTCTTGCGGTTAATTTTTCAGATGTCGAACCTGGTAAAATGTCACTATGAAGCGCTATGCCTGGATGGAAGCAACTATTTCGAATGGGCATTAGAAACAACTCTTCATCTTAGATCCCAAAATCTTGGGGAGGTCATCAATTCTAAAAATACATCGTCCCTGCAGGACAAGTCGAAGGCTACTATTTTTATTCGTCATCATATCAGTTCTGGCCTACGTGCAGAATACCTGGATATTGAAGACCCCATTGACCTCTGGACTAAACTGAAAGAAAGATTGGAACATATGAAGTCAATTGCTCTTCCTAGAGCATTGAGTGAATGGAGTAATCTCAGACTCCAAGATTTCAAATTAATCAACGAGTACAATTCTGCGATATTCAGAATTGTATCCAAGCTCAGAATGTGTGGTGAAAAAATGACTGATAGTTCCATGCTGGAAAAAACCTTCTCTACATTTCATCCCTCAAATATGCTCCTACAGCAGCAATACAGGGAACGAAAATTTGAGAAATTTACTGATCTGATCGCATGTTTGCTTATTGCAGAACAAAATAACGAGTTGTTATTGAAAAACCACAATACTCGTCCTGTCGGCAGTTTTCCATTTCCGGAAGTAAACATGACCAGTCGTCATAATCCTACAAGATTCGAACGAAGCCAAGGCCCCAGTCGTGGTCGTGGTCGTGGTCGCGGTCGCGGACGAGGGCGTAACAATTTTCAGGCACATGGAAGAAATGATAGAATATTTCACCAGCAATGGGATAGACAAGATATACACGAAAGAAGAAGAGAAAACGGCCCACGAATTCAAACTCCCAAAAACAATGAAAACATCTGTTATAGATGTGGCGGAATAGGACATTGGGCGCGTACCTGTCGTACGCCAAAACATCTGGTTGACCTGTATCAAGCATCTGTGAAAGATAAGGGCAAAGAAAAAATGGTAGAGACAAACTACATCGACAACACAGATAATGAAGATCTGACCAATCTTAATATTTTTGATTTCCTGGCAGATGATGATGGAGAAATAGGTCAAATAAACAAGGATATGGTTGAAACTCGTAATGAATAGTTATATGGTGATAGACTATATTTTGTGTTGTAAATGTTTTTTTGGTACGTTCTTTTGAGAATCTTTTCTATCATTTTTGCTAGCTAATTTAATGTTTTTTTGTTTTATGAAAGGATGGATTTTGAAAAAGAATCATCTATCTGCGGAAATGACCAAGAGATGTGCATTGTTGATTGTGCCACTACACATACAATTCTCAAGGATGAGAAATATTTTTCGTATCTAACTTTGGGTGAAGCGGATGTTTATACAATTACAGGCTCTGCAAATATAATTGAGGGCTCTGAAAGAGCTACTCTACTACTCAAAAATGAAACAAAATTAAGCATCCAAAATGCTTTATATGCAAGTAGATCCAGAAGAAATCTACTGAGCTTTAAAGACATGCGGAGTAATGGATATCATATTTAGACCAAAAATGAGAATGAAAATGAATATCTCTATATCACGTCATATGATTATGGTAAAAAGCGTGTACTCGAAAAATTACCTGTCATATCATCAGGGTTATATTACACAATTATAAGAACGGTTGAGTCCTACGCGATATTGAACCCGAAGTTCTCTAATCAAAATACTTTTATGCTCTGGCATAATCGCCTTGGCCATCCGGGATCAACCATGATACGTAGAATTATTCAAAATTCTCGTGGTCACGCATTAAAAAGCCATAAGATTTTACTATCAAATGATATAGCCTGCACTGCTTGCTCACAAGGAAAACTAATTGTCCGGCCATCCTTAACAAAAGTCAGTACTGAATGTCCATCACACCTGCAGAGGATTCATGGAGATATATGTGGACCTATCCATCCCACTAGTGGACCGTTTAGATATTTCATGGTTTTGATTGACGCATCCAGTAGATGGTCACATGCTTGTTTGTTATCAACTCGAAATATTGCATTTGTTAAATTGTTGGCACAAATTATTAAGTTGAGAGCACATTTTCCTGATCATCCAATAAAATCAATCCGCCTTGATAATGCGGGTGAATTCACGTCTAAGACGTTTGATGATTATTGCATGGCATTGGGTATCAATGTTGAGCATCCTGTCCCACATGTTCACACCCAAAACGGGCTAGCAGAATCTTTTATTAAACGTATACAGACAATTGCACGCACATTATTATTGCAGTCAAAATTATATGTTTCTGCTTGGAGACATCCTGTATTACATGCTGCATCTTTAATTCGTCTACGACCCAGTGCGTATCATCACTACTCTCCTATACAACTTATATGTGGACATCAGCCTGATATATCTCATTTACGAACATTCGGTTGTGCTGTACAAGTGCCTGTTGCACCTCCCAAACGCACAAAAATGGGACCTCAAAGGCAATTGGGAATTTATGTTGGTTTTGATTCACCATCTATCATTAGATATCTTGAACCCCTGTCGGGTGATCTATTTAAAGCAAGATTTGCTGATTGTCATTTTGATGAGACAACATTCCCGTCTCTAGGTGATCATAAAACCCCTCATGAAGAAAAACATGATCTTTCATGGAAAGTACCTTCCATGCATCATTTGGATCCACGAACGCCACAATGTGAAAATGAAGTACAAAGAATAATACATTTGCAAAATATTGCAAATCAAATGCCCGACGCATTTACAGACACGGCAAAAATGACAAGGTCATATATTGATGCCGTTAATACGCCTGCAAGAATTAAAATAAAAGATGATAACTCTAAGGAAGCAGTAAAATCCTCTAATACACATCGGAAACGTGGAAGACCAATAGGAGCAAAAGATATCGTTCCACGAAAACGAAAAAATCAATCAAGTATCGAAACTGTTCCAGAAGAACTAATGGTTCCTGAAGAAACATCGATTTCTCAAGGATTATTGACCCCCGTAGATGCATCGATTTCAAATGCAAATTCAGAAAATCCTGAAAGTTTTCAAGAACAGGAGAATAAGGAAATTAACATAAATTGTTCTTATGTAAAAGAATCTTGGGATCGAAAATCAATTATAATTGATGAAGTTTTTGCTTTTGCAATAGCAAATGAAGTGATAAATGATTTTAATTTTGAGCCACGTAGCATTAATGAATGTCGTGAAAGACATGACTGGTCAAAGTGGGAAGAAGCAATTCAAGTAGAATTGACTTCATTGGCAAATCGCCAAGTCTTTGGACCTATAACTCGAACACCAGAAGATGTTCAACCAATTGGATATAAATGGGTATTCACAAAGAAAAGAAATGAGAAAAACGAAATTGTTCGATATAAAGCTAGGCTTGTTGCACAAGGTTTTTCTCAACGACCCGGGGTCGATTTTGATGAAACATATTCACCTGTAATGGATATGATTACTTTTAGATACTTGATTAGTTTAACAGTCTCTGAAGGTTTGGATATGTGTTTGATGGATGTTGTCACTGCTTATTTATATGGTACATTGGACACCGATATTTATATGAAGCTCCCTGAAGGAGTTAAATTGCCAGAAGCAATTAAAAATAGTCCAAGGAACCTATACTCAATAAAATTACAAAGGGCATTATACGGACTAAAACAATCTGGTAGGATGTGATATAATCGTCTTAGCGAATACCTTACCAGAGAAGGGTATAAGAATAATGTTATATGCCCATGTGTATTCATCAAGAGAACAGATATGGGATTTGTTATTGTGGCCGTGTATGTTGATGATATGAACTTGATAGGGACTCCTGAAGAGATCTTAAAAACTGCAGCATACTTGAAAAAAGAATTTGAAATGAAAGATCTTGGAAAAACTAAATATTGTCTCGGCCTGCAGATCGAGCATGTGACCAATGGAATTTTAATCCATCAATCCACATATATTGAGAAACTCTTGAAGCGGTTTAATATGAATAATGCTCATCCACTCAGCACTCCAATGATGGTTCGATCTCTTGATCCTAAGAAAGATCCATTCCGTCCAAAAGAAATAGATGAAAATATACTTAATCCTGAGGTACCATATCTAAATGCAATTGGAGCTTTATTATATCTGGCTCAATGTACGCGACCAGATATAGCGTTTGCCGTAAATATGCTGGCTAGATTCAGTACTGAGCCAACTAGACGGTATTGGAATGGGATCAAACATATATTTCGTTATCTGAGTGGAACAAGAGACTTAGGATTATTATATTCCAAATTCACCGTAAATGTTGGCCTCACAGGATATGCAGATGCAGGATATCTTTCAGACCCCCATAATGCACGATCCTAGACAGGATATGTCTTTATGTGTAACGAGACAGCGGTGTCCTGGCAATCTACAAAGCAGACTTTGGTTGCAACATCCTCAAATCATTCAGAAATTTTGGCTCTGCATGAAGCAAGTCGAGAGTGTGTATTCTTACGATCAATCGTTCATCATATACAAGAATCATGTGATATCTCCCCTATAAATGGCTCTCCATCTATAATATATGAAGACAATGCAACCTGTATTGCTCAAATAAGAGGAGGGTACATCAAGGGAGATCGAATCAAGCACATATCGCCAAAATTTTTCTACACTCATGAACTCCAGAAAAATAACGAGATAGATGTCAAGCAGATTCGCTCCAGTGAAAATCTTGCAGATTTGTTCACTAAAAACTTGCCGACGTCCACATTCGAGAAGTTAGTATGGCGAATTGGCATGCGTCGACTCAGTAAACAACCAAAGTAACTCTGTCGGTCATCAGGGGGAGCAATGATATAAAGACGATCACACTTTGGACAAATGTGTGTTGCACTCTTTTTTCCTTATTCAAGTTTTGTCCCACTGGGTTTTCCTGAAAAGGTTTTTAACGAGGCAACATTATGCACGTCCAACATCACTATAATTATTTCTTTACTCGGTTTTTATCCCATCGGGTTTTTTCTTGTAAAGTTAAAAATAATTATTTCAAATAGGTGGTGTCCAAGGGGGAGTGTTGTGAAACTACCACGTGTTGACATATGGTGTGGCCACCACCTCTTCACAATGACTCATCATTTCCTTCACCGCCAACAATGCTTTATAAATAGCTTGATTGGTTTCTCAACGAATATACATGTATGAGAAGAATAAGGTAATTGCTCTTGTAATGTTCCGTGGAGAGAGTGAGATGTCAATTATCATTAATATAATGAAGCTTTGCTCCTTCTCTCCAACTCTCCGTTTCTTACTAAATTTCTGTTTCTTACATATATGTCTTTACTATTTTGTATTTGATTTGTTTATAATCATTTAATTTACAACAGTGATTAATTAAATTTTAGTTAAAAGTTATTTTCATACAAAATTTTTTAAATTTTTTTTATGCTAAGGGTAATTTCGTCATTTACACATATTTTGCGAAAAAAAATTTAATTTCACTCCCCTATTTTTTTATTACATCATATTATAAATCTACCATTTAACTCTTTCTTACTCCGATAACAACCGAGTTCGAAACTAAGAAATCTTCACCAATAGTGTGAGGCTCAAATCGTTGCTGTATCTCCTCAAAAACCATATTCCCTATTTTTTATCCACCATAACTTAATCAAAATATTATTTTATAAGGATTGAGATCAAGGATAGTGGCGGAGACATATAATAGTCTAGTTGGCATGCCTATCAATAAAGAATGACTTTTTTGTTTTAATCAATTTACACGTCATGGACAAATCAATGGTGATCTAATATATATTGAAGTGTCCGAAAATACTTAGTGATATGATATGGACATAAATAAAAGCAATAATGCATGAAAACAACAATAGGGTTTGTCACATAGCTTGTGAAGATGTGGAGTTTGTAGAATCCATAACTACAAACCACATGATCTTTTCCATTTGCTCCACCACCTCACTTTCCACATTTCTCTTGCCTCATTCACTTACATATTATCATTTTCATTTTCCTCCACCACACCATCTCCAAATATATATACACATATTCCATGTTTCATCTTCTTCCTCCTCCTCCAATGGCTACTACAGATAGCTCCTCTGTTTGTCTCATGACCACCATGGACCGCCTTTGGTTCCACCATATCATCCTCCCCCAAACAGACCCTTTACCCAACTCTCCACTTCTTGGCCCTCTTCTTCAACTTCAAGAACAAGAAACATCCTCGGACTCGTTACCTCAACTTCCTCAAACTCAAAGCTCCTCTGTCTCTCTCCCCACCACCACTCCGCACCAAGTAATTAAATCTTATACTTGCACAATACCCATCAAAAAAAGAGAATTTGTTACTTTATCAGTTTAAACTTTTAGTTGAATCGTTGGTCTGACGACACATCGTGTTTGTTATTAATTAGGACATGGAGCAAAATAGTGGGAGACCAACAAGATTGAGCCTTGAAGCTAGGAGACCAAGGTCTCATTCTACATCACCATCATCAACCCAAAGACGACGGCGCCTTCTCAAGAACATCAAGTACTCATCTTCAAGGACCCAGAGTGGCACCAAATTGGAGAAGTCAGTGAGCAGCAAGACATGGGGAGAGCTAGAGCTTGAAGAAGTGAAAGGGTTCATGGATCTCGGGTTCGTGTTCGACAAAGAAGATATTAGCTCAAGAATGGTAAGTCTAGTCCCTGGCCTGCAGAGAATGGCATCAAACAAGAACAAGTTACAAGATTGTGATGATGAAGACAGTGAAACTGAAGAACAAGATTGTGATGAGAATGATGAAGATGATGAGGATGTGAAGACGAGAGGTGTGATGAGGCCTTACTTGTCTGAGGCATGGCTGATCAAGAGACCCGATTCGCCCTTACTGAATCTGAGAGTGCCAAGAATGTCTGCTTCTTCTGATGATGTGATGAAGAAACATTTGAGGTTTTGGGCAAAAACTGTTGCATTTGTGTTGCAGCAGGAGTGTTGATTAATCAGTTTCTTGTTGGTCACACTCTTTAGTTTGTGGTACTGATGATGAGTCTGTGAATTCAGGCAACTTTTTGTGCTGAGTAGGTTATTCATTAATTAAGGTTTCGGATCCACCACTAGTAACAATTGTAAATTTGTAAAAATAAGGTGATGGAGAAATAAAGTGGTAAATTTTGTCTTTACACCATCTGAATAATATGTTTTAGCTATAATTTCTGTACTCTATTTTGCTTCAAATTTTTTATTACATTTAATCAATTTAGGTCAATATAATCAATACCGCCTAGACCAAAGAATTTGTAACTTGTCACTGCATTGTCGTATTAATTAATGTTGTAAACTTCAGAGTTTTGCATATCCGGTATGTACGTACTATTTGCCGTGAAGATTAATTGTTTATACGGTGCAAAGTACGTTATTGATGTACGCAACAATAAATTGGTGACTAAATATAAAATATATATACGTTAAATGTCTGAGAGATACTGAATAATCTTTGTTGAATGGAGTAAGAATCTGCAACACTTGACTCTATCTATGGTAGTAAGAAAGGTACATAGGTGCAAAGCATATGTCATATATTTCCAATGGTGAAAATGTCTATTTATGGATTTTAGAGTTGTAGCATACTCCAACTGAGTTTAGAGTATTTGAATAACTTAACCTTATAAATCTAAACAATCACATGATTATACACAATAGCATTGACATTACCGTCAAGAAAATAAACAAATTAACAGATGTTTGGTGGTTGCATCTCCTTTCTCATTGACCTTAGACCAAGGTTTGAAGTTCAGTATGATATTTGAATAGGGTGGGTTTAAGGGTAGTTAGGATAAATGATGTTTTATTAATAAAACCAAATGTATCAACCTATAATTAAAATATAATAACTTTAACTGAATTTATGGTAGAGCCTTATTTTATGACCTTTTGCTTGTTTTTACTTCATTAATGCATGTGAATTGTAGTTCTTGCATTCTGTTAGGATAAAACTAAGAAATAGCAAGGATTTGATGGTACCAGGTTGTTACTCCTAGTTCTACCTTGGAGGTGTGTGAATAACACAGGTAGGAGTAGGACCAAAAAGAGGATAAACTTGAGGGAACAAACCAATAAATGGCAAAACCAAAAGCAACCCCACAAAACAAAGAGACACAATGGGGAAGAATATGGCTCTTTGCAGGCAGTAGAAGCCAAATAAACTACCACATCACTACCATTCCCATGCCCCCTTACTGTTTAAAATGTGAGTTAGAGGACAGAGACCCTATTAAAATGAGAGTAAATCATTTTTGACAAATATGCTAGAGATAATTGAATAGAAATAAATTTTTTATATGTTCTGCCATTTGAACTTGTGTCCACGGCGGCTAGGTATTGCCTCTAATATCCTATCAAAGAACCAACTCAACTAATAGATTTGAATGACCAATTATAATTTGTTAGCTTGCCAGCAAGAATGTCGAATGAATTATTGTTGGGTGTTTGGATTGAAATGGGTTGGTGGGCCCACAATTGAGTAATGGGCTTGCGATTTGGGCTGAAATACAAAAACTAAAAGTTTGGAATATGGACTTCAAAATTGGGCCTTTCTTAGCTACTAAAAGATGGTGAAATGGACAAAATGTGCATTAAGTAGGTATTAGTTGATACATAAGAGTGTCAAAGCATGGGGACCCACCTTGCCCAGTTTATTTGTGATTAGTATTGTAGCAACTTGCATTGCAAGTGACCAAATCAGATAAACATCTCTTGGACCCACTTTGGCATATGGTGTCTTGTCATTGAAAATGTTACCATGAAAAAGTTTTGCCCGGTACAAATAAAATTAGTCTGAATAGAAGAATGTAACTTTTATCGTAACTTTGTCTTAGAAAACAAAAAACATTTTCTTGAAAGATAGAGTTCTTACACAGACGTATCACGAAGTTGCATAATCACATGTTACTCGTACAAACTATACTTTCGCGGTCCTATGTATTCATGGACAACATTTTATTGAGAGCCCATAATAGAAACTTTCTATATAAAAGCAGCTAGACAAGGTCCCACGACATACAATTTTCATACAAATCATTTCTCATAAGATACAACCCCAGTCAATCAACGACGGAGACTAAATCATATAAGCTGTCACAAATTACACTAAGATATGTGATTAATTACACTTTACACATATTGAAGTGACATATTTTACATTTTATTATAAGTATATTGAAAAGTTTAAATCGAAGTCAATTAATTAGGTTTTTATATTTTATTCAAATACTATTAAAATTTGGGAAGAAATTTTAAATCTTTTTCAAAAAAAAAAACTTCTGAATTGATTTGAAACCAATTCAGCCTAGCTTGATTTGGACCGGTAATAAACCAAAATTAGAATTTGGTCTGGACAATTAGACCAGTTCGACCGGTCCATTTCCTTCTTCGTCGATGTTGGCGGCGAGCATCCATCGCCGAAGAAAGCTCTATCGTCAGTGGAATTCAAGACCCTCACTCCATCGAACCTATAACCATATCTACTCCTCCTCCTCCAATCGATCGACTTCTCGCACCCTCACTCTCTCTGCGAATACCAGATTTAGCACCCACTTCCCAAATCGGCGAAAAATGGTAAACACCGCTGAATCGTTGGAGATCTGACAACATCGTCTTCGGTGTCGTTGATTTTGTTTTTTGCGAACTCATCGACGGAACGTTGAAAATTTCGCGAGCTCAACGCAGATCAAGCCCTCTACATCTCTGACGTGGCTTTATTATTCGAGATCGAGTCCGAATTCGAGTCCACGTAGGGCGGAGAGAGAGTGAAACGGTGGAACCGGAGGCGGAGAGCACGACAGTGACGTGAGGGATCTGGAGTTTCGCCTCCGCAAATTGAACTCATTGTACACGGCGAAGGAGTTCGAGTTCTACCTCACTTATTCGGAATCAAATTTCTCGTGATATTAGAGGAACTCGAACTTCGTTGAACTGGTATTGTTTCCAGCTAGCATCCATCGTAAGCATCGACGAAGAAGATGGATTTGGCCCAAACCGGTCCAATTTCCCAGAACATATCTAGTTTTGGTTTATCACTGGTCTGAGTCAAACTAGTCTTAATTGATTTCATATCAATTCAGGGGTATTTTTTTCTTTTTTTTTAAATTTTTAGATTTTTCGTTCAAATTCTAACGGTGTTAGAACAAAATATAAAAAACACAATTTACTTACCTCAATTTAAACTTTTTATCATAACTATAGTATAGTGTAAACCGTGCCACTGTATTATAAAAAAATGTAATTAACCCTAAATATTAAGACAAGAGGTTAAATATTTAACCTTTTAATTTGATTAAATTACCACAATAATATTGTTTTAAATTAGAATTTACTTAACTTGGTGTTGTTCGAATCTTTCTTCAACCATCAAAATTCAAATAACCAAAATATAAAATTTAATATTATAAAATGATTTGATATCCTTGCAAACAAAATTATATCAAGAGCGTTTATCTTGCTTTCAGATTTGGTTCTGAGATGAAAATTGGATCAAACCAAATTTGGTCCCATTTATTTTTAACTTTTAGAGAATTATTAAATTGCACTGCATACATAGTTCTCATAAATTAAAATTGCGATCAACTAATATTAGCAATACCTAACCATTCTTATATTTAGATTCTCTATCTCAACAACTTAGTCAACCTATAATCTCTCAACTCATGGTAGTGGTTCATATTTTATATGAATCACCTTACCAACTTCTTTAATTAGCTAATACACTTTTGTTTATAAATTCATTACTATTAATAATACAATCATCAAGTCTTCAACTCAACATGGTATTAGAGGTTTGCTGATCCATTTCACAAAACTAAGCTTTCTTTTAATTTTTTTTCTTTTCAAATCATCACCTACGTTTCCATGGCTATAGATTCTTCTTCCATCCTTCCCAACCCATATGAAAACTCAAACCCTTTTACCTTCGTCTCCCTTTCACACATAACCAAATTAACTCCTACAAACTATTTATCATGGAAACTGCAAATCAAGGCCACACTCGAGGGGTTTGATTTATTCAAATTCTTGGATGGTTCCCATCCAATACCTGCTGAAAATATTGTTTCAAAAGATGATGCAACCAAGTTGACTCTGAATCCAGCTTTCCTCTCCTGGACACGCCAAGATCGTCTTCTGTATGTCGCCATGCTCGGTACTCTATCACCTTCTGTTGTGTCCTTGGTCACACAAACTGTTTACACTAAAGTTATTTGGATACTTTTGGAGTGAACCTTTGCAGCAGCAACACATGGTCACATTAAGCAGTTGAAAGAAAAGCTACGACTATCATCAAAGGGCATCCAGTCCATTACAGAATATATGTGTTTCATTAAGGTAACATCTGATTTGCTTGTTTCCATTGGTTGTACAGTTGATCAAGAGGACCTCACCGACTATGTCCTCCGAGGACTCGATGAGTCATACAAACCTGTTGTGGATGGCGTAAATGCTCGCGATGTTCCCATCTCTTTCGAGGAGCTTCATGAGAAGCTCATAAATCTGGAGCTATCACTTGCCACTACTCAAAACAACTCACCGGACCGGCTTCAGCATTCACTGCCCAAACACACACCAACAAAGGACGCCCCCAGCCTAATCATCCTCAACAATGGACGTCACGACCTCCACAGTTTCAGCACGACACCAACTCATCATCACCAGGAAAACCTTTCAAAGGTCGTTGTCAATGGTGCAAACAACAAGGCCATGTTTTGGGCCAATTTACCGAGTTTCGCACAAAACATCCAACCGTAGTAGTTCCACAATCTGTGCATTTTTCGGGTCATGCTCAACCTCAGGCTCACTCTATGTCTACAAATCAACCTCCTTCTGAATGGCTAGTTGATAGCGGAGCAACTTATCATGTGACGAGTGACTTGGAGAACCTCGCTATACACTACCCATATAATGGACAAGACGAGCTATTTGTTGGAGACGGTTAAGGTTTGAGGATTTCTAACACCGACTTTTTTATGCTTAATGGTATTTCGTTTAATGATGTTTTTCATGTTCCATCCATTCATAAAAATGTTATCTCTGTCTCTAAATTTACAAAAGATCACAAAAATCTTGCTTTTGTATTCTTACACAATCGCTTTCTTGTGAAGGAACTACAAACGGGACGAACAATTCTTAATGGTCCTTATGTAAACGGGATCTATATATGGCCAGACGCTACCCCTTCCGTTCATGCTCTTCATTTCACTTCTTCGGCGACGTGGCATCACAAACTTGGCCATCCGTTCTCATCGATATTTAGTTATCTACGAAATAATTCTAGTATTAAAGCTTCTCAATTTCTTCTTTCGGATTGTACCTCTTGTAATATCAACAAGAATCACAAGCTCCCGTTTCTTAACTCCACACTTATTTCTAATCATCCTTTACAAATTATATTTTCTGATGTGTGGACGTCACTTGTTCTTTCTTATGATGGTTTGCACTATTTTTGTATTTTTGTGGATCATTTTACCAGGTACACATGGTTATATCCAATGAAGCGCAAATCTGACTCGCAATCAATCTTTATCAAATTCAAATCCCTTGTGGAAAATTACTTTAACCACAAAATAAAAGTTCTATACATTGATAATGGAAAGGAATACACTGTCCTCAATCCATTTCTTAGTTCCAATGGGATCAGTCACTTTACGACAGCTCCTCATACACCATAACACAATGGCATCTCGGAACGTCAGAACCGTCACATAGTTGAGACAGGTCTTTCGTTACTTACTTATGCTGGCATTCCCCTCACTTATTGGCCTCATGCCATGACGACAACGGTTTATTTAATTAATCGTCTTCCGACCCCTATACTTAATCATTACACACCATATTATAAATTGTTGAACATCAAACCGGATTACCTTAAGCTTAGAAGTTTTGGTTGTTTATGTTTTCCTTAGCTTCATCCGTATGCTTCTAACAAATTAGCTCCGAAGTCTATTATGTGTGTCTTTATAGGTTACTCTACGGATCGAGAGCATATCAATGTCTTGACCCGAGCACCAATCGTGTTTACACCTCACGCCATGTTCGATTCTTAGAGTATGATTATCCGTTTCGCTCTCTCGCACCACCTCTAGAACAAGAATCTCACGATGTCAACATCACTTCTCAAGTGCAACTACCAATTCTACATGAGACAGTACCAAGGTATGAACACCTTCCAGCCTCCACATCATCACACCAACTACCCAACCAATCTACAAGTCATCCAACCTCACAAGCCGTACCACCCAGCTCCTTTTCATCACCTCATTTTTTCTGTCCCATACATCACTCTACCCACAACTATCTCCCCATTCACACACCGCCTCCATTACCCAGACCTCCTACAGATAGAGTGATTGTAACTCGATCGAAGAATAATATCACCAAGCCTATATCTAAGCTGAATTTGTCGACGTTAGTTGCCTCTTGCCTTGAGCCTCACACAATTAAACAAGCTCTAAAATCTTCAGAATGGCATCAAGCCATGCAACTTAAGTTTGATGCTTTATGCTCTAATGGAACGTGGGATTTAGTTCCTCCCTCCTCAATGCAAAATATTATGGGTTGCAAGTGGGTGTTCAGAATCAAGCATCTTCCGGATGGATCGATTGAGCGTTATAAAGCTCGGTTGGTTGCTAAAGGATTCCAGTAATGCCCAGGTTGGGACTACACTAAAACGTTTAGCCCGGTAATCAAACCAGTGACTGTTCGTGTAGTTCTAGCTTTAGCCGTTCACCATGGTTGACCTCTCAAACGATTAGACATAGACAATGCTTTTCTCCAAGGTACGTTGCATGAAGAGGTTTATATGTCCCAACCACCTGGATTTGTTGACACAACATTGCCAGATCATGTTTGCAAACTTCAAAAAGCAATATATGGCTTAAACAAGTACCTCAGGCTTGGTTCAACAAGTTGCGAAATTTTTTGCTTCATCAAGGGTTCGTTAACTCTGTCGTTGACACCTCGTTATTCATCTATCGTTCGGGTGCTGATGTTCTATACTTACCGGTTTATGTGGATGATATTATTGTTACTGGGAATGGATCTTGTGTGGTTGACAAATTTATCAAAGTCTTATCTAACAAGTTCTCTCTTAAGGATCTTGGTGACCTATCTTATTTTTTAGGTGTGGAGGTTCATCGAACGGACAAAGGCATATTCCTAAGTCAACGAAAATATACACGTGACCTATTGGTGAGGTCTGGTTTGGCAGATGCTAAACCTATGCCAACTCCGTTAGCTCCTCCCGCTTCGTTACGACGTAGTGGCGGCAGTCTGCTCTCGTCACCAACTGATTATCGAACGATCGTGGGGAGCTTACAATACCTCAGTCTTACTCGTCCAGATATTGCTTTTAGTGTTGGTAAGCTCTCTCAATTTATGCATGCACCAACGGAGGATCATTGGAATGCGCTAAAAAGATTGCTCCGTTATCTCGTGGGTTCCCTAGACAAAGGCATCAACATTTCTGCTGCGAAGTTGTTAGCACTACATGCATTCACGGATGCAGATTGGGCTGACGATAAAGATGATTATGTTTCAACCACATGGAATTTATTGTATCTTGGTGGGGTTCCCATCTCATGGAGTTCTTGAAAGAAAAAGTCAATAGCACGGTCCTCTACTAAAGCCGAGTACAAAGCCCTTGCTGATACTACTGCAAAATTGACGTGGATTCAGAATCTATTCACTGAACTAAGCCACGTCCAAACTTGTACTCCGGTGATTTATTGTGACAATTTGGGTGCTACAAGCCTCAGTGCAAACCCCGTTTTTCATTCACGAATGAAACATATTGCTCTATCTTTCCACTTTGTTCGTGAACAAGTTCAGCGTGGAATTATGAGGGTTTCTTATGTTTCAACAAATGACCAGCTGGCTGATATCCTGACCAAACCATTATCGCGTTCAAGATTTGATGTTCTCGTCTCCAAGCTTGATCTCTTCAGTAGGATGATCAATTTGCGGTGGAATATTAGCAATACCTAACCATCCCTATATTTAGATTCTCTACCTCAACAACTTAGTCAACCTATAATCTCTCAACTCATAGTAGTGGTTCATATTTTATAGAAATCACCTTACCAACTTCTTTAATTTGCTAATACACTTTTGTATATAAAATTATTACTATCAATAATACAATCATCAAGTCTTCAACTCAACAACTAATAAAAACTGAACCGATTTAGATTATGTATTGTATTCTGACAATTATAGTTTATAATATGGTATTGTATTACATAGAATAAATTGCCTATTAATTTTGTTCGTCAATTACCTTTAGCTACGAGTATGGTTCTCCAAAATCAATTACCGTATGAACCGGTTCAATTCAGTTTGAAACCGATTTTGTTCAATTCTATAACCATGAGGAGCCCAGAGCATGTATTATTCATTTTCTTTGTATTTTGTTAACCGATAAGTCGATATATAGACTTCGTATTAATGATTAGACGATGAAATGTACTTTTTGTACATAAGTACCCAAACGCTGAAGAAATAAGGCCATCACGATCACGGCCCGTAAATGGGACCGGTCCAGCTTGTAATGATGAAGAACCTAGCGATCAGAAATGGGCCCAGTGATGTCATTATTTGTGCAGTCCATGTCGCAACCATGCACTGCGCGACACTAGCGTAGAGGCACATCTCGGAAAAACAAACAAACACGTCCTCAACGAATCATTAGTTTTAAATCGAGGAAAAAGTGACGTGGCAGTGGTGGACTAGAGCGTACTGCTTGGAAAGTCACGTGATGTATGGAGCAGCTTAAACTTAAGTATAAATTCATGCTCTGTTCTGTTCTGTTGTTATATTACTATTATTAATTAAACATGTCGGCTCAACTATCTTTACCTTGCATAATCTGTCAATCTCCATTCGTTCGTTTGTCAAGCGTTGTTAAAAAGGGACTGGCGGCCCCAACTCACACGTCACCTCCACGCCCCTCCTCAAGTCCGTCACCATACGCTCCCTTCTCTCTGAAATACATGCAATTTAATTTAGAGGTAACTAGGTTGCAGCGATGCGCTTTAGCATGTTTAATATATGCTCAAATTTAAAGAACGTATAATTTGTCTAATACGATGAATTGAAATATAGTAAGTAAAATAATTCAAAATATAATTTGCAAAAAATTTTGAAACCAAACATGTTTCAGTTAATGAACTAATACCAGCACTGACGTTTGGAAGACGATAAAACATTCACATTCAATACGTTAGACCTACAGTTTCTCAAAAATAGTATATTAACAATCACATATATTTTTATAAACAATGTGATGCATAAAGTAAAAGTTGGAGTATGAAACAAATTATAGTAAAACTTATGATCATCAAATTGGGCTGAAGCGAAATGCCTGCAATTAGGGCTGAAGAGTTTGCGTGCAATTCTTTAGGCCTTGCTGCTATGGAAAAAGCATGTTATATTTGGTTAAATCTATATTAAATAAAGAATAGAGATTTGAACCATGGAAATTGAGAATAGGACAAAACTTGCATACCTTTTAGACCTTTTGCAACCATTTTCTTAAAACATCTTTGTACATTTTAGAGTAAGTAAAGAAAAAATATTAAAAATAAGAAATTAGAATTTAAGATGAAAAAGAATAATAGAACATACGACTAAACTATGAGTTCTAATCCATGAAAATTAGAATAGAATCATGAGTTATAACTCATGTAAAATTAGAATAGAATTAATGTTGAATAGAAAAAAAAATCAGAATTTAAGAAAAATAATAAATAATAGGAATTCTCTCTATGGACATGTCACGTGGCACATGTGAGAATTAATGTTAAATAGTAAAAATCCAAAAAATTAGAATATATTTATGAGTTCTAATCCATGTAAAATTAAGAACATAACTAATATTAAATAATTCAAATTTCAGAAATTAGAATAGAATTATGAGTTATAATTCAGGGAAAATTAAAGTAGAATTTAGAGAAATAAAATGTTTAGAAAATTCTAAGAAAATAGAAATTTTCTCTAAAGAGATGTCACGTGGCACATGTGCAGATTTTTCTTATATATATATATATATAGAGAGAGATGCGCATGTGTTTCCATTATTAAGTTATGTATTTTCATAAAACAGTCACCTGGTGTTTCTATTATTATTATGATATGTATTTTCATAACCTGTTATAACCCCTTGTTACACCCAGGGACCCCCCGTTACATCATTTCCTCGACAAGGTTCACTAATTGGGTATAGAAAAATACACGCCCCTCGTTACACAATTCTCCCGATATTATGGAAATACATATCATAATAATGGATATACATGACTTAATAAAAGAAATACGTGCGAGCAGCAGTTCAACTAGTTCGCACCAGTCTCCAGGTTCACACTTAAATATGCTTATATATATAGTATGTTTAGTTTGATGACTTTTACAATTTATTACACTTATTTTTAAAATTTTATTTTTAACTCACTTAATTACGTTCTTTAACACGTTACCAGTTCGTTAGAATTTGCTTGAACTTTTTTTAAAAAGTAACAAGTCGAAAATGTCCTCAAGTAACCATCGAATTTTCAAATAGATACCATCTCACTGTCTCTCTCATTTTTTGATTTTTTTGTCTCCTAATGATTACTTTTTTATCAAAATTGTTTAGATTTGCCTATTTTATTACCTTTGCCTCTCTCAATGTTTAGTTCTGATCAAATTTGTTCAAATTGTAAATAAGGATGTTGTGTAATGAGAAGGATCCAATGAATCAAGCGCGAGGATTAAAATAACGACAATCTCAAAAATAAAAACAATGTTCACATGGAAGCTCTAAGGCACCACCATCCACAAGCTGCAACACCTCCCACGAGAGCTCAACTTCGCAATCGACCTCGCTTGAGAAAAAAATTTAAAGAACCAAAGAGCGAACTTGGAGGGCGCGACCAAACTGGTTTCTCGAATTAAAGGGGACAATTCGCCTAAAAAGCAGGTTCTTCACCTTCGATCAACTTTTTTCTGCCTCATCAGAACTTCGACGAGCCTAAGAGCTCTCAGCTTCCTCCCATAATGAACCCGGAGTCCCAAAACCCCGCAAATCCCATAAATCTTCTCATGTTCTCGAATAGACAACACCCTCCTTCTCATCTCCTCTGCTATGGAGTCTCCATCAGAGAGATCTGGAAAAGGCCAGATTTAAAAATTGAGATCCGACGGGTTCCATCCCAGATTCACCATGAAAAGAGGTAGAAGAAGCCTTCTTTGTCCAACTATCCTGGAACCAACATCCCACCGAACCTCCGACCCTAATAGCCCATTGTTTCCAACCTTGCTCGCCCATCGTCTCTGACCACTAAAGCTCTAAGGTCGAGATGAAGAGGGCAAGAGTTACCACTGATTCCCCAAAAAGGTTGTCACGTTCTCTCTTCCTTCACAAATATGGCCTCAAACCGAAGAACCTAGTTAAGAACTATCGCTGGTGAGTCACGCCGAAGACCGACGACTATCGGTGGCGAAGGATAAACAAGTAAGAGGGGTTCTAATGTTCTTTGATTTATGAGTTTTTGTGGGTCATTTTTGGTGAGATTTTAAGTGGATTCATATGGGTATATGTTACTATTTTAAACATTTAAGATATAAACAGGAGAAAAGAGAGGGGTGGAGAGGGAAGGAGTTGCAGAGGAGAAAGAGTTAGAGGAGATAAATATGAATTTGAGGGCAGTTTGGTCAATTTATAAGAAATTAACAAAAAAATAAATATTTAACGATGTTAGAGCAACATGTAACAATTTCGACATTAAGTGAGTTTAGAATGAAATTTTCAAAATAGGTATATTAAATTGTAAAGGTAGTCAAACTAAATATAATATAAAATGAGTGATTTTGCTACTCATGGAACTTCACAATATTGTACCGACCACCCGAAGCTCTACATCCAGTTCGCTTTTGCAAACAATGTCTCTTACCGTACTGTTGGAATTCTCCGTCCGCATCCCCAACTTTTGGCACACATTCTCCTTCTCATGCACACGCGACATATTTTCATGTGACGCCCAACTTGCTTGTTTTTTGTGTACTGAGGCACGCCATGAAACCACAGTATCTGTCGTACTTCTTGTAGATAGTCACACCAGCAGATAAGTCGATGAAACTCATGCCTAAAGTTGGTTTCATATGTTTTGGGCACCTGGACATGTAATCTTCATTTTCGTCGATTATCTACCCATGGACCATATATGAAAATGTCACATGTTATTGTTGAAGACATTCTAGGTTGATGAAACTAATCAAACCGAGTTGGAATGTTTTATATGAAACCGGTATTTGATTGGTTTGTAGCTCCATCTACTGAAATGCTATGAATTGGTTGTTTTATATGAAACCGGTATTTGATTGGTTTGTAGCTCCATCTACTGAAATGCTATGAATTGGTTGTTCATGATCTAAATTATGAAACATTAATTTCAGTATATATTTACATATATTTCATGAATGAAGTAGATGAAATAATTGTAGAATGCAATGAAACATTTTATTCAATAATCCAGCCATCTACCGCAGCTGCACATATTGTTGGTATAATGGGGAATATACGAGATTTATATTTATGAACGAACTATTGAAGCAATCTAGATGAAATGATTGTTTGGTTGTTGATGAAAAATAATACATGATTTCTTTGATTATGGATCGTTGACGCCGATCTCGATTATGGGTTGATCATATGCAATAAGAAACGAAAATATAAGGAAACGTTTATATCAATAACCTAATTTCAACGTCGAGAATCTAAATGTTTCATGGACCTCACCTCCAATCATTGATGCATCTTCGAGCTCATTTATGGCTGCCATTTATTTTTTTCAAAATAAGCATAATCTTCTAATTAATTGGTCGTTTATACATAATTTGATTTTATCAATTTCTTAATTTTAGGAGCATTTAATGTTAATGACATATACAATGATAGTTGTTGGTCCCGTAGACAGTGGTCCACGGGGTTACGAATACGTGCAAGTTCACGCGGTCGTTACAAATAATAATATCCTGATAAGTACATGGTCGAATTCACAAGGACCAATAATTGGTCAATTAAGTTCCAATTTCAATTACTTATGCATAAAATAAAAGAAAAAAATTTAAAACGGTGATTGATGCACCGAAACCCAACACGTAAAATGATGAGGTCGAATATTGGACTCCTAACAGTATACCGGTCACAAGTAATACAGGGCAGTAAGTTTACGACCCCAAGTTTATCGAACTCATAGGATAATATACTATTTAATTTTAATCACTCGACTTTAAATTTTTAGTTTATATTATTCGGTCGAAAGTTTGATGGAAAATGTGCATAAATGCAGTTGATGAGAGATTAAGCAATTAAAAGATAATCAAGTAATCAAGCATAGGTTCCAAGGCAACAAATCATATAAAAAACTTCGAGAAATAAAATAAAATAAATTTATGCTTGTTGGTGTTTTTAATTCAGGGCGGTAACGAGAACTCCTATCCTACAAAGAACTCCTTCATGGGTGAATAATTTAACTGGTTGAGAAGCATTACGATCTGTGAATTCTTTTAACTTTCGGTGTGTGTCACTTATGACCATTACTACTGTGTTAACCCACATATCCCTAGTGAAATTTAAACCCAGTTTTCAATTATCATTTTCATTTACTAACTCCATTCCTGAGTGATATTAATAAACTTAATCAGTCTATTCGCAATTAAGGGAATGAACCATTAAGTACATATTAACTGAAATTACCCTACTCAGAGCAGCAAGCATGTAAAATAATTACTTAAATTTCTCTAATTTAATTCATCATTTCATCGCCTCAAATCCCTAATTGAAAATAGTCATATAAGCTCCTTCCTTCCATTTAGGAGCAATCAAACATATGAGTATAAACTATTGGGTTTGTGGAGACTTTTCTATTTATTTAGGGAAGCCACAATTTTCTAATTGCATTAGGATAATGAATTAGAAAAGAATTCATAATGTGAAAAGAATTAGGAATTCTAGGTCTTTCTTAATTCCCTTTAGTCTTTCACTATAAATACATGTACTTGTAACCCCATAATTATTCATGAGTTGAGAGCAATAATAAGAGAATAGTGTGGTCGTGGACGTAGGCAAATTGCCGAACCACGTAAATTCTTGTGTTCTTGTGTGATTGTTCTTTATTTATCTTGATTACTTTTGCTAGAGAATTGTCCCACGTTGTTATATACCCCAACAACTGGTATCAGAGCCCAGGTTCGTGGCAAGTGAGAGCAATGGCAGAAGAAGGGAAAGTTCGAATCAACAAGTTCGACGGAAGGGATTCTGGATTCTGGAAGATGTAAATAGAGGACTATTTGTACCAGAAAAGGCTACATGAAACTTTGTCAGAGATCAAACTGGAGAAGATAATTTCGAGTGACTGGACATTGCTAGATCGGCAGGCTTTGGGTGTGGTGAGATTGATATTGGCAAAGAATGTTGCATACAACGTCATGAAGGAGACAACTACCTACAGACTCATTAAGGCGCTATCAAATATGTATGACAAACCGTCTACATCAAACAAGATATATTTGATTTGTCAATTGGTTAATACGAAGATGAACGAAGGTGCTAGTGTTATTGATCATGTGAACGAATTTAATACGATATTATCGAGATTAGTGTCAGTGAATATTAAATTCGATGATGAGATAAAAGCCCTGTTGTTGCTATCATCTTTGCCTGAAAGTTGGTCAGGAATCGTTACAACAGTTGGTAGCTCAACTGGAACTACTAAGATATCGTTCGAATGAGTGAAAGACTTGATTCTCGGGGAAGATATCTGACCAAGGAATCGAGGAGAGTCGTCTGGCTCGGTGTTGAACGTAGAAGGGAGAGGTAGAAAGTCTGAAAGTGGAAAGAGTAAGGGTCGTGGAAGATCGAAGTCTAAAAAGCAAGGCACAAACGCAACTTGTTGGAACTGCCAACAAACTTGTCACTTCAAGAGTCATTGTCCAAACCCGAAGAAGGAAAGCAAGCAGGTTAACTCGGTAAATGTACCGGAGGAATTCGAAGACGATGCTCAGTTGAATCATGGATCATAGATTCATGTGCGTCTTTCCATACTACCCCTTGTAAGGATTTGTTAGTGAACTTTAAACCTATAAAAGGTAAAGTTCATCTAGCTAATAATCGGACGGAAGAGATCATGGGAATAGAAGATGTGAACCTCAAGACTACCATGGGTACGATTTGGACGTTGAAGGATGTCATGTATATCCCCACCATAAAAGAGAATGTTGATCTCGTTCAGTCAGTTAGACGGTTTGGGATACAAGATAACCTTTGAGAATGGCTAATGGAAGGTATCAAAAAGAAATATGGTCACAACTTGCGGTTGGAAGAGAGGAACTTTGTACATGGCGGAGATGCAAGTGGAGAGGGTTAATGCAGCCACTGATGGGCATAATCCTTCAACTCTATGGCACCAAAGGCTTGGGCATATGAGTGAGAAGGGGATGAAGATGCTAGCTTCAATAGGGAAGATTCTAGAGCTGAAGAATGTGAAAGTTGATTTTTGTGAACCATGTGTGTGCGGAAAACAAAAACGGGTAAGCTTCACAAACACAAGGAAGGATCCTAAGACGACGAAGTTAGAAATGGACGATGAAGTTAGAAATGGTTCATTCAGACGTGCATGGACCCATGAAGCTTCCGTCGATAGGAGGATCTCACTACTATGTCAAATTCATTGATGATTCCACAAGAAAAGTATGGGTTTACTTTCTAAAGCACAAAGATGAAGTATTTAATACCTTTAAGAAGTGGAAAGCTGCTGTTGAAAATGAAACCGCTTAAAAGTGAAGTGTTTAAAGTCTGACAATGGTGGTCAGTATAGTAGTGATGAGTTTGAGGATGATTATGCTGAGCATGGTATACGGATGCTGAAGACTGAGCCTGAGACACCTCAACATAATGGTGTTGCTGAGAGGATGAACAGAACGCTTAATGAGAGAGCGAAGAGTATGAGGATTCAAGCAAGATTGCCCTAGAAGTTCTGGGCGGATGCAGTGAGTACAACAGCGTACCTCATAAATCGTGGACTCTCAACTCCTTTGGGATTCAAGATCCCTGAAGAAGAAAGGGCGTGGAAAGGAGGTAAATCTTCAACACTTGCTAGTCTTCGGTTGTGATTTTTATGTACGAGTGAAAGATTCTGACAGAGACAATCTTGATCCAAAAGCAAAGAAGTGTGTATTTATTGGTTACGGTTCTGATGACATGGGGTATAGATTCTGGGATGAATCAAAAAGAAAAGTCATCAGAAGTAGAGATGTCACATTCTATGAGAAGGATGCATACAAGGATCACTGCAGGGCAGAACCAGATGTCACAAAAGAAGGAGAAGACAAGAAAGAAGCATTGTTGAAAGACATTACTGAAGATGATCTTGCAGGAAACAATCAAAGTTTAGTGCACAGAAATAATGAGGAGATAGTACTGACTACCCCAGTGGATGAAGTGAGGAGATCGAGCAGAGTCGCGAGACCTCCCGAACGGTTCTCTCCGTCACTACATTATTTGCTGTTGACTGAGAATGGTGAGCCTCAATGCGACACACAGGTGGTTCAGATGGATGATTCAGTTAAGTGGGAGTCAACCATGAACGAAGAGATGATGTCTCTTGAAAAGAATGAAACTTGGTCGTTAACTAAGTTACCAGCTGGGAAGAAGGCTTTACAGAATAAATGAGTGTTCAGGATCAAAAAAGAACATGATGGCAGCAAAAGATACAAGGCAAGGTTAGTGGTCAAGGTTTTTCAGCAGAAAAAATGCATTGATTACAACGAGATATTCTCTCCAGTAGTCAAGATGACTACTATCAGACTTGTGTTGGGTATCGTGGCTGCAGAGAATCTTCATCAAGAGCAACTAGATGTCAAAACTGCGTTCTTACATGACGATCTTGAGGAAGACATTTACATGGTACAACCAGAGGGTTTCCGGATAACTGGAAAGGATGATCTGTTTTGCAAGCTGGGTAAAAGCTTGTATGGTCTAAAGCAAGCACCAAGACAGTGGTAGTCAAGATGACTACTATCAGACTTGTGTTGGGTATCGTGGCTGCAGAGAATCTTCATCTAGAGCAACTAGATGTCAAAACTGCGTTCTTACATGACGATCTTGAGGAAGACATTTACATGGTACAACCAGAGGGTTTCCGGATAACTAGAAAGGATGATCTATTTTGCAAGCTGGGTAAAAGCTTGTATGGTCTAAAGCAAGCACCAAGACAGTGGTACTTGAAATTTGACGATTTTATGATGTGGAGTGGATACACAAGATGTGTCATGGACCATTGTTGCTATGTCAAGCACTTCAAGGGATCCTACGTCATATTATTATTGTATGTTGATGACATGTTGATTGTAGGCTTTAACATGGTGGAAATCAACAAGTTGAAAAGACAGATGTCTGAAGAGTTTGAGATGAAAGACTTAGGTGAAGCGATGCAGATACTCGGTATGAGCACTAGCAGGGATCGATCTGATGGTAGTTTGAAGTTATCCTAAGAGAAGTATATTGGGAAGATTTTGAAGAAGTTCAGTCTCCAAGATGCCAAGGTTAGGAGTACATTGTTGGGAAGTCACTTCAAACTCACTCGAGAGCAATCACCTAAGACAGATAAAGACATGGAAGAAATTACTAAGGTCCCTTATGCATCGACAGTAGGTAGTTTGATGTATGCGATGGTATGCACAAGACCAAACATTGTGTATGCAATGGGAGTTGTTATCAGATTTATGTCTAATCTAGGAAGAGAGTATTGGAAAGCGATCAAGTGGTTGTTTCGCTACTTGAAGGGGACTTCAAAGGTTGCACTACACTTCAAGAAGAATGACGTGATCCTAGAAGGGTTTTCCGATGCAGATTTAGGTGGATGCTTGGATACAAGGAAGAGTACTACATGGTACATCTTCACCTTGGGTGGCACAACAGTTAGCTGGATGTCACAGCTCCAGAAGAGTGTTGCTCTTTCAACCACAGAAGCAGAGTACATGGCTATTTCAAAAGCCGGGAAGGAAATTATTTGGTTGAAAAGTTTTCTGGAGGAGTTAGGCAAGAAACAATCGGACATTTCTTTGTATAGTGACAGTCAGAGCGCTATTCACCTTGCCAAGAATCCTGTATTTCATGCTAGGACGAAGCATATTCAGTTGAGATATCATTTCATCAGGGAGTTGATGAGTGATGGCACTTTGTCGTTAAAGAAAGTCCTTGGGTCAAAGAATCCTGCAGATATGTTGACCAAGGTAGTTACAACTGAGAAGCTGAAGCTATGTATAGCTTCAGCAGGCCTTCACGGTTAGTGAAGAGAAGGCGCCACTCTAGCTCTAGAGTTTATTGCGGAGATCATTGGGCATGTTACTAGAGATTCATGAGTGAGGGGGAAGATGTGTGCATAGTTATGGCAACGGGCCGGGTTTGGGTCGGATTTGGCCCAACCCGCACCCGGACCCGCTCACTTCCAACGGGCCCCCGACCCGCAAGAAACCCGGTCAATTTGAGCGGGTGCCCGACCCGTAAAAAACCCGTCGGGTGCGGGTTTTCTTCTAAACCCGAAACTCGACCCGGATATTCAAATATAAACTTAATTAACAATTTTTTTTACAATACAAGCAAAAATAATAATATAAATAAATGTTATATTATATTATTTTAGGTTTTTTGCGTGATTGGATGTTTAGAATTTAGGTTTTAACGTTTTTTGTTAAAAAATGATTGAGAATATAAATTATATTTTATAAAATTACTATATAAATTATTATTTTTTAAAATTCGAACGGGTGCGGGTCGAAACCGGATCGGGTAGTAGTCAACCCAAAGCCGACCCGAACCCGCTCAAAAACCCGTTCAAAAAACCCGAACCCGATCCTAACCCGCAAAAATCTGGGTTTCACCCGTTCTGATCGGGGCGGGTTGATCGGGTACCCGTCGGGTTCGGATTATTTTGCCATCCCTACGTGTGCAGACAGTTTTCAAGTAGGAGATTATTGGGTTTGTGGAGACTTTCCTATTTATTTAGGGAAGCCACAATTTCCTAATTACATTAGGATAATGAATTAGAAAAGAATTCCTAATGAGCAAAGAATTAGGAATTCTAGGTCTTTCTTAATTCCCCTTAGTCTTTCACTATAAATACATGTACTTGTAACCCCATAATTATTCATGAGTTGAGAATAATAATAAGAGAGTAGTGTGGCCGTGGACGTAGGCAAATTGTCGAACCACGTAAATTCTTATGTTCTTGTGTGATTGTTCTTTATTTATCTTGGTTACTTTTGCTAATGAATTGTTCCACGTTGTTATATACCCCAACATAAACTACCATTTTTCTTGTAAACCAACAACTAGATATCAAGTACATATAAAACAATAGCCGATAAAGTGATAAGATTGGGCTGAGCTAGGTAATACAAGTTTTTCTAATTTATAGAAATCATGTTGGATTTGGTAGGTTAAGTTGCGTCGAGAATATCATAATTTGTGATCTGTACAAGATAAATCGAGTTCCATATAATTCAACCCAAACCTAATCCAGATGCTCATGGGTTGAGCCCATGTTTCTTATACTATGATGCTGGTGTAGAGAAGATTGTAGATAATTGTGTAATTTATTAATATAAGAGTGCTCCTATATATACACCTTTGAAATAATTAAAGATGAGAGATAAAAGGTAACAGCTCCTATAATAACTTTAACTAAATAACAAATGAGATATATGTGGGAGACTGAATATGAATCAAAGAGACTAAGTAATAGTATCAACATTCCCCGTCAAGTTGATCGATCGTGTAGTAAGATTCAACTTGCGTAGAAGCGTGTCATAGTGAGGACGAAACAAGGATTTTGTCAAGATTTTGACAATCTGGTTGTCGATGGAGACAAATGAAACTTGGAATGTGCATGTTGTACTTGTTCACGGGCAAAGTGGTATGCCAAAGTGACGAGCTGCACTCGGGAGGATGAGATTTATCTAGGAATTTGAACAAATCAAAACCTTCGATTGTAGCCTTGATTTGAAGCTTCTATATTAAGTATTTTATGGGGGTGAGATTTATGATATGTGAAAGAGAAATAATTGCAAAAGGTTTTGTAACTTCGTAGTGTGAAGGTTTTGTGGTTTCGTAAGAATTTTGTGATATTTGAAAGGGAAACAATTGCAAAATATTTCGTGGTTTCGTAAGGTTTTGTAGGAGTGTAGGTGAATCAATAGCCATTAATGAGGATAAGCTATGAATTCATAATTGAAGTTGTGGTTTTGCGAGAAAAAAAGAAGAAAGGTTTGAGTCGACCTCCTCTGATACCATGTAGAGAAGATTGTAGATTATTGTGTAATTTATTAACATAAGAGTGCTCCTACATATACACATTTGAAGTAATAAAGATGAGAGACAAAAGGTAACATCTCCTATAATAACTTTAACTAAATAACAAATAAAAAATATGTGGGAGACTGAGTATGAGTCAAAGAGACTAAATAATATTATCAACAGCTGAGAGGTGGCCAAGGTTCGGGTCTAATTTGGTTCTCCTACACTCTTTGTATCTTATACTTTTCTACCAGAGTTATAGTGGTATAAAGATAAAAAATCAAATCACAAATGATATCTCTAAATATAGGTCACAAACACATATAACTATCTTTTGTTTAAAACTCAACACTTGCTTACCTATATCTTTTGTAACTTGCACTGTTATACAAAACTAACCAAAATTGACTAAAAATATCTTTCTTTTGTCATAAATTTCATTTTTACTTAAAGTTCTTAACTACCCTCACCCTCACTCTCCCATTTTCTCTCTCTTTCCCTTCTTAAATAATATTTAAATTTAATTTAATCTCATCCAAGGTTCTAGAAAAGGAGTAATAACACTTGACTACACCCAATTATGTCACATTTTAAATTTAATACCCCCAACTTCCAAATTTTCATTTGGGATACCCAAAAATGAAATAAGCGACACTTAACCCAACTTCTGTTAAATCTAGCTGATTTGGTCTGTCAAAAAGTTTAAAATGCCCTCAATAGTTTTGGTCTGTTAAACCGGTCTGATTGGTTCAATTGATATGATTATGAAATGACTATTTTACCCCTAATTGAACAACTAACTTAACTAATGGCTTGTGGGAAAATTGGACTTTTAAATTACATAGTTAATAATCATAATTATTTAATAATTAAATACATAAATTATTATTAATGATTATATTAACAAATATAATTAATCATACATATAATTAATATAATTATTATTAATCATACATTTATTAATTAATAATTTCCCTAAACCCTAATATCAACAAACCCCGACCACCACCTCTGACCGCCGCCTACTCCCGATTCCGACCGCCGCCTACTCCCGACTGACGCCGCGCTTCAGGCCCAGATGGAGGGGACGCGACGGTTCGTGAACCCTCAGAAGCGAAGGTGGGACGCGACGGTTCGCGACAAAGGTGAGACGCGATAGTTCGTGACGGAGGTGGGACGCGACGGTTCGCGAATCGCTGGAAGCGGAGGGCTGCGGACGGAGGGTTCGCGACGGAGGTGGGAGGCTTCGCTTCTGAGGACCAACCATTCTTTTGACCTAAAATATAAGGGAAAATAACACTTTGTGCACCTAAACATATACTTTTCACACTTTCATACCCTACATTTTTTTCTTTTTTTCAGTACCCTAAATTTTATTTTAGGACAACTTACTCATGAAATTTTAAAATACCTAAATTACCCCTGAATTGAACCAAACTTAAATATGGTTTAATGGAGAGAACCGGCCCAACTTTTAAAGAGTGTAAAAAGACAAAATTACCCTCAAATATTGATCAAATTTTCAAGTGAATGTCACCCTTTCAACTATTCCTCTTCTCCTCCTCTGCCAGCCCCTCCTCGCCGGTGTTTCCCCGGCATGGTGCCGGAGTCCTCGTTGGTCCACCGCTCCTTGAGGAGGCTATAGAGGCCCATCCCGGTGGTGGAGTAGAGTGTGTGGCGGAGCACGGTGGCGGTCCTCGATGTTGACGAGGCCTCGAATGAACCTCACGCCTTCGGCGACGATGTATTTGGACGGCGCGATAGAGACGCCGAGGAGCGGGTTCATCCGCGAGAACCGTAGTGGCGAAGAATCGGCGAAGACGTTTTTGTGGGGGCGCGTGAAGACGTGCGTGAAGGTGATATTGAGGGCGGTGTTGAAGAGGAAGTCGGAGGCGGCGGCGAAGGAGGAGGAGGGGTCGAGGGACGAGAGCGACGAAGGTAGAGGGAGGCGGAACCCAGGAGCCTGAGGCCGGATTGAAGGCGAATGACTGATGGTTCTTGGCGGAGGTGTTGTGGAGACCGCAGAGGAAGAACCGTGGTCGTCTCTGGCGAAATTTTTTTAGAGAAGACGAGAATGAGGGGTCGAGGACGATGGAGTTTTAGAGCTTGTAGATGGCAGAGGCGCAGATCAGGAAAAGAACGGGGAGGTAGAAGAAGATCAGCTCGGTGAGGTCGATGCTCAGGCCGATGAATCTCGCAGGAGCGCGGACACCTTGGCGGAGGTGTTGTGCACCACAACGTTTGCATCCTCAGCAACACCGGCGACCACTGCCGCTCCGGTCTCCACCTCGCCCACTAGAGCCAGCGGCGGTGGGATGGGAGGTCGTAGGCAACGAGTTTGTTAAGGGGAGGGTGGAGGTGGAGGTTGTGGACGACGGCGAGGAGGCAACAGTGAATTTGGTCGACGGCGAGGCCGAGGATGAAGAAGTTAGGGGAGATAGAAACAAAAAAAAATCAAAGAGAGAGAATAAAAAAAACTAGAAATTGAAAGGGTGGCATTCACTTGAAAATTTGATAAATAGTTGATGGTAATTTCGTCTTTTTACATTGTCCATCAGATTAGATTTAATTTTGGTTCAATTTTAGTGGTACTTTAGATATTTTTAGTATTTTAGGCGTAAGTTCTCGTAAAATGAAATTCAAAGTACTGGAAAAAAAAAGTGTGAAAGTGAAAAAAAGATATATTCAAGTGCAGAAAAATATCATTTTCCCAAAATATAATAATGAATAATACAATTAAGGGGAAATTGCAGGTCACCACTATGTACTATGCAACTTTTGCATGTCACTACCCTCTACTTTTTTTAGTTGCATGTCACTACTGTAAGGTTTCATTTAGTTGCACCGTCCATCACTGAGTTAAGTTCGATGTAAAAAGTCCAAAATACCCCTATATTAAAAAAATTCAAAATTTTTTAAAAATTTACCTTTTTTGTTAAAAAAAAAATTTTATCAGACAAATAGTAAAACACTGATTTCAAAATTATTTTGTTTAAAAAAATAGTTTTTTTAATAAAATATTAAAAATAAAAAACCAATTTTAACAACGTTTTTTTTATTTTTAATATATTTTAAAAAATTAATATTTTCTTAAAAAATAATATTCAAATCATTTTTTTATTATTTATTCCATAAAAAAATTTAAAAATATATATAAGTTAAACAAATGATTTGTTTTTCATTTTTTCATTTTTTAAATACAAGGGTATTTTAGTCATTTAATAATGACTAAAATACCCTTATATTTAAAAAATGAGAAAATGAAAAAAAAATTCATTTGCTTAACTTATTTTTTTTAATTTTTTTTATGAAATAAATAATAAACTACTGATTTGAATATTATTTTTTTAAGAAAATAATACTTTTTAAAATATATATTAAAAATAAAAAACGTTGTTAAAAGTGGTTTTTTATTTTTAATATTTTTTTGAAATAACCATTTTTTATAAAAAAAAATAGTTTTGAAATCAGTATTTTATTATTTATCTTATAAAAATACTTTTTTTTAAAAAAATGTTTAAAATTTATTTTTTTTGAAATTTTGAAATTTTTTAATATAAGGGTATTATGGACTTTTTACATCAAACTTAACTCTGTGATAGACGGTGCAACTAAATGAAATCTTACAGTAGTGACATGCAACTAGAAAAGTAGAGAGTAGTGACATGCATAAGTTGCATAGTACAAGGTAGTGACCTGCAATTTCCTCTACAATTAACACTCGATAAACATACATCATTAAGAACGACAACTCACAGTATTCTTTTTATCTTTGTAAAGCATATCCTTTTCTTAAATTGTTGTTGAACATTACCAAAGAAAAGTACGAGTAATAAGTGATACTTTTCTAGACAGTTAATGGCACATTAACTGCTCTGATTATGTACGAAAAAATGAAGAAATTTCTTGATTAATTTCTTTTCTATGGATGATAAATCAAACAGACAAATCTTTCGTCCACTTGAATTAAATGTATTTCTTTTTCTTAATTACATGGATCATTTCTTAAATTTATCATTTAACTTATTCTCACTCTATGTTCAAACAGGATTTGAATTTCAAAACTCAATTAATAATGTGAGATTCAAAGCATTGCGGTATCCCTTAAAATGTATTGTTTTAAAATATAATTCGTTCGCTTAAAAATTGAATGGTCCATATACATATTTACTCATATTTTAGTGGTAAAATAGAATTTCCCCAATAATTATGAGATGTACACAATTTGTTATATTTTACATATATGCTTCATCAATACTCCACCATCACATGCTTCCACGTAAAACAAGCAACAAAAAATTCTTGGCATCCGTTAAAAGATGCATAATTTAGGACAAAATTATGACTTAATTGATTAATAATCTGAAATACAATTAATGATTTTAAAGATCACATTTCCATAATTTATCAAGTGTTGAATATATTTTCATAATATTAAAGGATCTTGTAGATTTGATACATTCTCATTATGATAATATTGTTTTGAACGAGAGAATTATTGTGATTGCATAGTATACTAATGAGTACACTGAAGAAATTTTAGATTGATTTATTTTAATATTAGTTAATTAGGATTAGCTACAAATGAGATTTGTACCAAATGTATAATCTTATATACAGTGGATATTTAGAAATTTTGGAAAGGAATAAACATTTCTTTTTTAAATAATTGACATTTTAACAAGTATTTTGATGATTATTCTTTAAATATTTGACTCATTTAATAAAAAAATAAGATTCAATCCTAAGTTTTCATGAATTTGCTTGTTTAATATTTATTTTATTTAATATATTTGCATAACTTTTAACTTTGAATTATAAAATTCAATCTTAAATATTTGTTTAAGGACAAACTAATATATATGCATATATATAGAATTACATTTCAGTGCAAATTTCCTACATGTCCGAATACGTTCTAACAGATGACCCAGCCGTCCATCTTCGCAGGGGTGTCCATACACTAGACACATGAAAACACGTAGACACACACCATAGTTAACTGTCTGTGCGGTTCCGTGAGGGCCGAGTCGTTTTTTTCCTCTCAAATGTTTGAAATGACACCATAAGAACACCAAAGGCTACAGAACACCAAAAGGCAACCATTGTATCTTCATTCACAAAAAAACCAAAACCAAATCATTCATATGCTTCCCGACTTGGACCAGGAGTATAGTATAGCGTAAAGTAAGTCCCTAGGAGTAAAAGGTCTGTCATTAGGGGTATAATATATTTCACCAGGAGTAGAATGTTACATTTTCTTGCGAGTTTATCCATAATGTTCCACATGCACAGTCTGTGTGTGACGTCCGGTAATTCATCCTCTATCGCCTTCTTCATGCCCAGGTCCTGGTTGGTGATGATATAGTTGGACTTATTCTTCTTCATAACATGCATGAATTGGCGCAACAACCATGAGTACGATGGGGTATGATCCTTACAGATCAATCCCGCCGCGAACGTAACGCATTTTTTATGATTATCTAGTCCTGTGAATGGACAGAACAAGAGCGAATACTTGCCATAATACGAATATTGTATTGTCGGAGGCTACATGTGTAAGGTCAGTACATGTGAGTGTAGGGTCAGTACTTGTTTGTGTCGTAAGTGGAGTCAACTGACATACTATCGCCATAACACTCATAGTTAAGGCGTGATTGTCTGTCACACCAAAAAAGCCTCGTCAGTTTCCCTTCTTTGTCTGTTTGGTACGAGTAGTAGAACTCAATGTTCACGTCCATTTTACTTTGGAAGACATCGATGATGATTTGGACGTCCCTATCGCCAATAAGATGGTGCAAGTCCCTGTTGAAATTTATAAAGTCGACTTGTGATGCCCCGACACTGGCACAACCACCGGAAAATGCAGTGCACATCTTGTGTGAAGTAGTTGGACTCATTCCATTTTTTTGACACGCCATCATGAACCTCTTGTGGGTGGCCGTCATACACCTTCCTGCATTTGTGTACACTTTATCCTTGGGGTCGTATAAAGGGTGGTTGTGGTCTGACACAAGCTTTGACACAATGTATTTCGCACTAAGCGGGCACAACTTGAAGTTGACCATAGCCTTGTAGCCACATCGCCTCGTTATAGTTTTTCGTCGTCTTGTTCCTTGAAACTCTTTCGCAACACCCCCCATATTGCACGTAACTTACTTCAGTAGTATTCTGTCACCTGTTCCCCTTTGTGTGCCAAGGCGTGTGCTAAATTCAAAATTGGTCGCATGGGTTACGTAGAATTTAATCCCCTCTGACAGTTTGTTGAACACCATACCGACCACTAATTTGCCACCGTCACTGTCTACCTCCTATGCAGGAACATCCTCCTCCGTTTGAGAAATATTACGCCAGTCATCGACCATTTAGTCCAGACCGATGGGCGTGGCATCAGTAACATTACACCCACAAAGTAGGATAGTATACTACCAGGTTATGTCAATACACTCACAATTGAAGACTATATACATACAAGTTTATATTATATACATACAACTTTGAAAATTACACTCACAAACTTGTGTTGTATAACGTTCTACATGTGTTTAAGTTACTATCGTCGGATATATTATCGAACTGGGTATTGAAGGACGTAAACGACGCCGATTTTGGACATTAACTTATTTCCATTGGATATTCATTTATTTTTAATGGACAAAGTGTTTTCATTGGACATTCACCTATTTCCGTTAGACATTCACTTTCATTGGATATCATCATTTTCTTTGGACATTCACTTATTTTCAATGAACAAAGTCAGTTCTCACGTTCTCACAAACGGGTTTGGTTCTCACTATATATATATATATATATATATATATATATATATATATATATATATAGGGGATAAATCAGGTGAGATCCATGCCCTTTTGTGAATGAGAACCGACATTG
The DNA here is from genome assembly GCA_963920655.1 of Geranium rotundifolium. Lineage (NCBI taxonomy): Eukaryota > Viridiplantae > Streptophyta > Magnoliopsida > Geraniales > Geraniaceae > Geranium > Geranium rotundifolium. The sequence goes on from OY987318.1 coordinate 9,752,296, forward strand.
TCCATTGAAAATATGTGAATGTCCGTTGAAAATGATGATATCCAATGAAAGTGAATGTCCATCGATAATAAATGAATGTTTAATGGAAAGACTTTGGTCATTGAAAATAAGTGAATGTCCAACGGAAATAAGTGATTTTCCAGTGGTTCTCATGTTCTCACACCACATTTGGTTCTCAGCCGAATGCTTCCCCATATATATAAATATATATATATAGGGGCTGGTTTGGCTGAGAACTGATTGTGGTGTGAGAACATGAGAATATTGGACAATCACTAATTCTCGTTTAACATTTACTTTCACGGGACATTCGCTTAATTTTCGTTGGACATTCATTTTTATCATATATCACTTACTTTCATTAGACACTCACTTATTTTCGTTGGCCAAAAATAGGTTCTCTTGTTCTAATAAAAAAGTTTAGTTCTCACCTGATTCATCATATATATATATATATATATATATATATATATATATGAACCATGAACCAAATAATATTTAAGTGTTAAATAGTATTCGATTTTCAAAGGCTTGAATTCACAATCTCGATTACATAATCACAAAAACTACATTTTCATCATTAAACAAAAAATGTTTTTGATATTCTTATACAACTTTTATAGATATTAAAAGTCAAATATGAGTTATGTATAGTTCTCAAATAGTACTGTAGAATTCACAAAACGAATTAAGGAGGGGCTAGTGCCCATCCTTTCTTATCTAAATCTGCCATAGCTTATATAACAAGTACAACTCTGTAGCAGTGGTGGTAGTGGTCGTCGTCGTCGTCGACGACAACTAGTAGTAGTAGCAGTAGTAGCAGGAATAGTAGGAGTAGCAGGAGCAGGAGTAGCAGGAGCAGGAATAGCAGTAGTAGCAGTAGCAGTAGTAGTAGTAATAATCTATCTTATTTATAATGAGAATAGGGACGGGTTGTGAGTGCTTGTTTTGGTGACATCTGGCTTCTTTGGAGTTTGACATATGAGGTTGAGATTTGTATATTTTTTAGTATATGGCTATGTTGGGTTTTTGTGGGGTTGACACTTGGGGCACTAGAATGATTTTCTTGATAACATCTGGTTTTCTACGTGTTTGACATATGCGGTCAGGAGATGGGTATTGTATAATGGGAGTAGAGAATGGTAAAGAATAGGCGAAATGTCGACATCATGCACTCCATGTTGTAGACATATCATATTTTGCAAAACTGATTAAAAATAAAATTGGATCTAATCTATCTTATATATAATGGGAATAGTGAGGGGTTGTGAGTGCCTGTTTTGGTGACATCTGAGTTCTTTGGAGTTTGACATCTGGGGTTGATATTTGTATTTTTTTTGTGTATGGTTATGTTGGGTTTTTATGGGGTTGACACCTGGGGCCCTAAAATGATTTTCTTGATGACATCTGGCTTTCTACGTGTTTGACATCTGGGGTAAGGAGATGAGTATTGTATAATGGGAGTAGAGAATGGTAGAGAATATGCGAAATGTCGACATCTGGCACTCTATGTTGTTGACATATCATATATTTGCAAAAATGGATCTAATTATGTATTGATTTGAATAGAAAAGGGGTGGGGAGTGCCTACTTTTGTGACATATGACTTCTTTGGAGTTTGGCATCTGGCGCAAATTATTTGTATATGATGTGATCGTTTTTTGTGGGGTTGACACATGTGGTCCTATTTTGGCTCGAACTGTTTCTTTTGTTCCGAAACTGTTTTGGTAACCGCCTTAGATTTTATCTACGATATTTTATAAATTCTTATTCTTTTACTTGAATTGTTGTTTGTGACTTGGTTGTTGTTAGTTATGGATTGTGTTTTAATAAAATCGTTATGCATGAGTGTGTGTTCTTGATGTGTTTGATTTTCATTTTGAATTTTTGTGATATATATATGGATTCTAAGTCTTGGATTGTTTGGAATGTTGTTGGGTTTTTTACGATCTATTTGTTGTGCATGCATTGACTATTGGGTATTGAAGGCGCGAGTTTGTAGAACCTGGGATGTTGTTGACCTTAAGACAAATGAGTTCTTGAGTCTTGATTTTATTATCATAGATCGCGAGGTTTGTTTCTTATTTGTGTGTCTTGTATTATTTTTGGTTTTGTTGTTCATTTTCATCTCTATATCCAGGGTTCGGTGATGTGGGTATCGGTGGGTGGTGGTATGGTTTCTAGATTTCGCTCTCTGTTACAAACTGGTTGAGAGCAATATCGAAATTCGTGGAATGAGGTTAGGATTGATTGGGATGTTAGTGGAGGACCTTGATGTTCTTGCTAGCGTCATCTCGGTCAAGGTATGTTGATTGCTTTTTGTTAACGGTTTTGAGTTGTACTTGGAAATCATGTATATGAACCGGTTGTTGAAAATCATGTATATAAATTGGGTTATGGTTGTTATCAGATATGAAACTAGTTTACTAGACTTATATATATTTTGGTAGTGTGTGAAACCATATAATAATTGTTAGTATACACAACTTTATTTTTGTGAATACTGACCATGATATCAGTTCAAAAATTAAAAATGTGCCATATTTGCATATAAGAGATGAATATTCGCAATGAAGAGGAAATTTTCCGTGGAACTACCTATTGTAAATAATTGATAAAATCTACTAAAGGCAAGGAGTTCACATTGTATTTTTAAGCCACCGCTTTTGTGGTGCTCTTGTCTCTTCTCATAAACCTACTAAAATGCATATAATAAGTATTTTTTTGTTCTTGTTTCCCTTCAATCTTATTCTTCTTGATTTTTTTTGAAATGACTCTTCTTGATTTTTTGTTATTTTGATCCTCGGTGACCATATATTTTGGGGTATCCCATTTTTTCTTTTCTATTTTTAATTTTATCTTCATTTACATGAATCTTGAGTCTTCTTCATTTTTACATGTTTTTTTATCACTGATAAATGAGTATATGTGTTTTGGGTTTGTTATAGGCACTTATTTTAGTTTTTCTTGAAAAATAAAACCATATAATCTAATTCTGAACAAAAAATGGCCATTTGAAGCATTCAGATTTTGCATTGTGTAAGTCACTCGATAATATATTTTTGTTAGGAATATGTAGCAATCTCGGTAGCAAGAATGGATTCGGAAAAGATGCCGCCTCGATGATGGTGAGAGAAGACCGCTGGTTTTTACCCCAAGAATTCGCAGACATGTTTTGATCCTGACACCAGACATGTGAGTCTCTATTTTTTGCTCTGTTTACTAACATTGTTGGAAATTGCTTTTTGATTTGTTGTAGTTCAATTTTGGTTGATTGTTTGAATATGAGAGCTTTGTCTCTTACTATTTTTTCACCTATTGTGATTTGTTGAATGGTTAGCATTTTTTAGACTATGGTATTAGGTCATGACTAATGTTAGTGAACTTGTTGCATGCTTGCTATGAGGATTGAAACGGAGTCTGATTGGTAAAAGCGATGTTTGTACAATACTATCTAAATTGCTTATTACATTATTATCAATTTAAATGGTATGATAAAATCAAGTAGCACATGAATCTGTTTAATTTCAACCATTATTTTGGCTTTGCATATCAGATTTTTAACAATACTTTTGGGTTTTTGATCCCGACGCTAACCTGGTGAGTCCCTCTTTATTTCTTGCTCTGTTTACTGACGTTGTTGAAAATTGCTTTCTGATTTGTTTTGATTCAATTTTGGTCAATTGTTTAAATATGAGAGTTGTGCATATTATTATTTTTTTCATGTATATGTTAGAAATCTCTTTTTAACTAATTTTGTGTTTACTATAATTGAAATTTAAGAACGCTCCTCACACTTTTTTTGAGAAAATGGTCGTTGTTTGCTACCACAAGGGCATGTATGACAAAGTGTTCGATGTATGATATTGCAATGCTATTTCCTTAAATTATTTGTTGTTTCACGTGATTTTGTTGTGGGTTGGTGTATATGATTCAGAAAAGAGCATTGTTAAGACTTTTTGAGGTATTGGAGACATTTGGGCCGTACGAAGTGGATTAACTGTATTGGATTTGTGTAAGTCAAATTTATAGGGTGTTAATTTTATCTTCATGTCTAAACTTAGGACCAATAACGATAATAAAGAGGTTCCACTAGCACGCATGTATAAAACATTTGTACACATTTTTCATTTGAAAATGTTTTCTCAAATCAGATTACCAATTTTATAAAAACATTATTGAGAAAATAAGAAAATTTATGATTGATTTGTCCCGTAATGTATTAAATTTCTTTCAATGTTGTTTTACTAACGTATTAAAGTTCGAACTCTAAATTTACTTTAATTATAATAATTTTACATTATTGCATTAATATTACAAGTTTTTGCGGGTAGCACACGTACTGTGCAGGCCCCTTAATAATAATAACAATAGTAAAATAAAATAAAGTACTGTTTATAATGTTACATTAAATTTATTGCCATCTGGCTAGCTACCAAGTCAAGGTTAAGGATTGGTACTTTAGACAAAAGAGCCGTTGCAAGTGCCGGCGGTAAAGAGAGAGTAGCAGCAAGTAACTAACACGCGCTTCTCCCTCCAATCCACGAAGCCGACAGATGAGGTTGACGCTCACGCGCCTTAGGACAACTTGGGAGTGAGTCGCGTCGCCGCCGTAGGATGTCCGAGTAAAAAGTGCGTGAAACTTGAGAAATAAAAAAAGCCTTCTTTTATCACCCAAAAAATAACCGTTGTAAGTGGACACGTGTCGCACTGCCTGTCCACCTGTCTCCTTTGGATCCTCTCTCTCTCTCCCAATTTCTTTTGTTTTATTTCTTGTGTTGTTCTGTATTAAGGCAAGGAATATACAATCTCTCTCTCCCTCACATTCTTCATCGAACCCGTGATTCAATTCTCCTCCAAAACCCTCTGTTCTGTTCTGTTCTGTGATGGGTATTTTCCGAATCTGAAAAATGTCAAAGCTTTCCTTTCAATTCTCGCGCATTCTTGTTCTGCTCCTCTGCTTGATTCTGGTCTCTGCCACTACTGAATTCGACTTCGGGACCTTGACGCTGAGCAGCTTGAAGCTTCTCGGCGATGCCCACATGTACAACGGCAGCGTCCGCCTGACCAAGGACCTCTCCGTCCCCAACTCCGGCGCCGGCAGGGTCCTCTACACCAAACCCGTCAGATTCCGGCAGCCCGGAACCCTCTTTCCGGCGAGCTTCTCCACCTTCTTCTCCTTCTCCGTCGCCAATCTGAACCCCTCCTCCATCGGCGGCGGCCTCGCCTTCGTCATCTCCCCCGACGACGACACCGTCGGCGAGGCCGGCGGTTCCCTCGGCCTCGTCTCCGACCAGGGGTTCGTCGCCGTCGAGTTCGACACCCTTATGGATGTCGAGTTCAAGGACATTAATGGGAATCATGTCGGCTTGGATCTCAACTCCATGGTCTCTTCTCAGGTAAGCAACAATTTTAAATTCGGATGATTCCAGGATCTGTCACTGATATTTGTTTATTCAATCTCAGGTTGGTGATTTGGGTGCTGTGAGCATCGATCTGAAGAGCGGTGACAGCACCAACGCTTGGATCGATTACGACGGCCCGACCCAGGTGTTCAACATAACGGTGTCGTATTCGAATCTGAAACCGAAAGAGCCGCTTCTGAGCTTCGCTCTCGATCTGGATCAGTACGTGAACGATTTCATGTATGTGGGTTTCTCCGGATCGACTCAGGGAAGCACCGAGGTCCACAGCATCGAATGGTGGAGCTTCAGCTCCGACTTCGATTCCGCCTCCTCCTCCCCATCTGGTTCGCCGTCGGCGCCGCCTCCTCCGGCGACCCTTTTGATGAACCCAACTGCCAATTCCGTCAGGTCTCCGCCCCCGCCCCCGCCAGCTCCGGCGCCGGATTCAGCCTCCAACACGACCTCGCCGGAAACCCCCAAATCATCGTCCTGCCACAACAGTCTCTGCAAGAAAGGCCCCGGAGCCGTGGCTGGGGTCGTCACCGCCGGAGCTTTCTTCCTGGCCCTCTTCGCCGGAGCCCTGTTCTGGGTTTACTCCAAGAAGATCAAAAGCGTCAACAAGTCCGAGTCTTTAGCATCGGACATCATCAAAATGCCCAAGGAATTCTCCTACAAGGACCTCAAATCGGCGACCAAGTGCTTCAATGCCAACAGGATCATCGGAAACGGAGCATTTGGGACGGTGTACAAGGGCATATTGCCGGACACGGGAGGCATTGTGGCCGTCAAGAGATGCAGCCACCACTCCCAAGGGAAGAACGAGTTCCTGTCCGAACTGTCCATCATCGGATCGCTCCGACACCGAAACCTCGTCCGCCTCCAAGGCTGGTGCCACGAGAAGGGCGAGATCTTGCTCGTATACGACCTCATGCCCAACGGCAGCCTCGACAAGGCCCTATTCGAATCCAGAACGATCCTGCCCTGGCCGCACAGGCGCAAGATCCTACTGGGCGTGGCGTCCGCGCTCGCCTACTTGCATCAAGAATGTGAGAACCAAGTGATCCACAGAGACGTCAAGACCAGCAACATTATGCTGGACGAAGCGTTCAACGCCAGATTGGGCGATTTCGGGCTCGCCAGGCAGGTCGAGCACGACAAGTCCCCCGACGCCACAGTGGCAGCAGGCACAATGGGGTACCTGGCGCCCGAGTACCTCCTGACTGGCCGCGCTGGTGAGAAAACCGATGTGTTCAGCTACGGGGCAGTGGTTCTTGAGGTTGCCAGCGGAAGGAGACCGATCGAGAGAGATTGCGGCAACAACAATAACAGTAACAAAGTTGGAGTTTTGAGCAATTTGGTGGAGTGGGTGTGGGGATTGCACAGGGAAGGGAGGCTGCTGGCAGCGGCCGACCCCAGGCTGGCAGGAGAGTTCGCTGAGCCGGAGATGAGGAGGGTCCTGCTCGTCGGGCTGGCTTGCTCGCACCCTGACCCGGTGGTTCGGCCCACAATGAGGGGTGTGGTTCAGATGCTCGTTGGTGAGGCTGAGGTCCCAATTGTGCCAAGAACAAAGCCTTCCATGAGCTTTAGCACTTCGCATTTGTTGCTTAGCTTGCAAGATAGTGTCTCCGATTGCAATGACGGCATGATCACTCTATCCACTTCCTCGTCGGAGCGCAGCTTCAATGGTGATGCTCATGAGATTGTTTGATGAAGGCAATCCACGGTTAGAAACGATCCGATCGTATATATGTTATTCATTTGTTTATTTATTGATTACCATTTACAACCATCAAAAATAACATCAAGTTAATGTAAGCACAAGAAGCAATAGGGGCAGTGTTACATTGTTTTTGAGGCAATGAGACTCAATGAAATGAGACTTTTCATCATTACATTATATCTGTATACAGGATGCAGTAATGTTAGAAAGACAATTTAGAAATGAGATATTTCTGGGCTATGAAATTGATGAAAGTAGCAATGTGGTGGGAGTCACTTTCTATGGGGGCTTTAATGGTGTGGGAGATGGGAAGGGTGGGTGGTTGCTTTCTCAAGTAACCTCCATAGTCAAAAGTGGGCACAAGCTTGAGTAGAGGATTGGTAAAGCATAGTATAGTGAGAGAGCAATATAGGAGTGCCTACTTATTAGTAGCTTTTATTTTTCTAGAAACTTCTCTTCAAATGTCAAAGTGTGATGTGTGGACACACAAACTAGTAATGAAAGTTTTGAATCAATGTGTTGGTGGTGATGATTCTTTTCTTTTCCCATTGCAAACATGCTATACTGTACTTGTATTTTGCTTCTCTCCCCGTTTTACTTCTAATGGTTTTGTTTGTTGGGTACCTTTTTGTTGTTTGGATTGAAAGTCACCTTAAAGAATAAAGGTTTCTCCATGGTGATCATTAGGTGTCTATTAAGTTGGCATGTGGAATGTGAATAACACTTTTGAGCAGAATCTATTAGAATCATAAGTAAAGTGTTATCATCAAATTTTGATATTGTTGTGTTTTCAAGAGTTTGAATTTATGGCCACTAATTTATTTTTTTTTATTATCACAATTAGGGCTAAATAAACTTGACTCGCCAATAGATCTAATCGCTCAGGAATGAAAAAACAAGAAAAATAAAAATGATCATTCGATTTTGGGGTTAACCTACCCATGATTATGGGAAAATTCGATGACACGTACATGTCCTCTTCTTTGTCCCGATCCCATAGTTTAGAAAACAAAACAATTGTATTTGTATGTCCTTGCTAATTTCATATTTTGTTAAAAAAATTGATAAAGAAACTTCAATTATTAATACTCATACTTTCAGACGGAAAGTTATAAGTTTGTATCTCGTCAGACATAAAAAAAGGATATCTCGTGTGATAAAACGTATGTAACTTTTGATTTAAAGTTTTGTCAAATTAAAGTAAATGGTACTATTTATAAAATTCAACAATATGGCAAAACCAATACGTATACACCTATCATAATCCTCCGTCGATAATCTTCTACTATTAGTTCTTAAATGCACATGGAGTATTTAGGGCAACCTCGATTCAAAGCAATTTAGCTGTTACTAGGCCATGTTAGTATCTGGTAAGAAACATTTAACAATTGGATTGATATCAAAAGACAAATAAAAAACAAAAAGAAAGGGAGATTGAGAAGGTTAGTATATGGTGGTGGATAAGCAATAATGGGCCACAACACACATGATTTTATTACTTGTGACCAATAATAACAAAAAGAAACACCTTTGAATTGAGAAGATGACCTGTGACCATCTCTGATAATGACTCATTATTCAAATAACTTTTTTAATTAGTGGGGCTCATTTGTTTTATAATTTAACTATGTAAAACAAACCAAATAAATAATATAAGTCACTCTTGGAACTTGGTGTTCACTATTTTAGTGTTCGTACCCACAATCTCTGAAATTTATATGCATTCATGGTTGCTGGTGTGCATGCATTATCATGTTGGTCTAGTCAGTTGTTGGTGATGATAAGTTCGAAAATCACGCTCAAGGTTGACTTGTTTTTAGACGACTTAGTCTCTTTATTCATTTAAGAGAAAACTTCACTTAGCTCCCTTGTATTATACCCGATTTTCACTTAACTCTCCTAAAAGATAAAAGTGGTCTGCGAAGTCTTTGAAGTTGTCGACTTTGACACTTAGCCCCAACACTGTTAGTTCTTGGTCATGTGACCAGCACATAAGTGCTCTATTTTAAAAAAATGACAGAAATACCCTTCTCTCCAAATGGTTTAATTATTATATAAATGTGAAATGACCATTTTACCCTCGATTAAAATACAAAATTTAACTCCTTGTTGGGGTATTTTTGTCTTTTCATATCACAAAAATTAAAATTAATTAAATTTAAAACTGCTTGTAAAATGACTCATTTGCCCTTGTCTTCAACCTCTTCCCCTCTCTCATTCTTCCCTCTCTCTCCTCCTCCTCCCCGTCGACATGGACTGGCTTTGCGCCATCGCCGATCAGCCACTGCCAGGACCGTCAGCGGCGAACTCGAGCCCCAATTCAATTCCGTCGCCGTCTTCGTCGGCCGACTCGGTCTCGACGGCAATGGGGAGGGCCGCGGTGACAGAATCGGCGCCTAATCTGGGGGTGGGAGGACCCAGAGTCAGCGCAGATCGACGCCGCGAAGAGGATGAGCTTGGAGTGCTCGGGGTCGGGGTCGACGACGGAGAGCGAGGCGTTGCTGTCGACGAATCCGACGATGCGTACGAGGAGGAGATGCTAATTCGCGCCGTCGTCGATTGGGCTAGTGGTAGAAACTACCACCGTCCTCCGCCTCCACCTCTGGCGTCTCCTCCGGTCTTGGCTCCGACCATGCCTCAGCCTCGCGAACCTGCATCTAGCCACCGTCGAATTCGAATGTCTCCGGCAGACTAGATCTGTCGCCCACGCGACTGTGTCCTTGCCGGAGCCCAACCTCCTTCACCAGAAGATCCCAGATTTGTTGCCCACGCGACTTCATCTGGCGGTGAGGCGCGGACAGTGATGGATGCGGCCGGAGGAAGGCGGCGGAGGCGATGGAAACGCCAGAGCTCCTCCCAAATTATTTTTAATGTTTTTTATTTATTAAAATAAATAAACAAGTTGAAAAGACATGTTTACCCTTGAAATATGAGTTGATCATGTTATTTAACAAAGGGTAAAAGGGTCATTTAACATTTAATCAAATAATTATATAATTTGAGATTATACTACGAGGGCATTTTGGACTTTTCACAAGCAAATTAACACCGTTGGGGTTAAGTGAAACTTTATTATACTTCAAGGGCTCCACAGACCACTTTTATCTTTCAGGGGAGTTATGTGAAAATCGAGTATAGTACATGGGAGCTAAGTGAAGTTTTCCCTTCATTTAAATACCGATATATTCTTGTAAGCAGATTTTGAAATAATATCTCTATATTTTTTGAAAAAATAATATAAAAGAAATTATTTATTCATAAGGAAGATTTTAAGGCTAAAGAATAATAAACGTGAGAACAAAATTATTGTATATAACCACCTGTAAATTTTCCACTTAATTACAAATAATCACATTTATTGATATATAGGGTGGTTATATACAATAATTTGGTTCTCACTTGGTTTTAAGATGCTAGAGCTTCTAGAGTTCTTAGATGGACCCGCCCATCGTTAATAAAAAACAAATCGGCTCGTTTTAGCTTTTTTTTTTGCAGGTAGGTCAGAAATTTGGGAAAAATTGACAATGCTCACATATATGTCTTGAAGACGATTTATGAATATGTGTTTGTATGGTTTTTCATTTGTGGATTTTTGTTTGCTTTGTTGAAAAAGGAACAAATTACACTTATAAATCATATCATTTTCTTGTGGAACTGACTATTTTTTGATGGATCATATTTGTTGTTGGACAAAAGTGTTTAAAATGACAAATTTAAAAATATTTTAGTGTCTAAAATATCTCTCTCTCTCTCTCTCTCTCTCTAGTTCATTCCTTCTCAATTACTCTTTACAACTCGGTTAGAGTTCGATCTCGTTCAATATTGTATCTTAGGAGCGAGTTGTCCATACGAGGTGATAATCATCTTAAGGAAAGCGGTCTAACCGTGCCTCGACGGAATCATGTTCCATCGCATTCATCCGTCAGATCCCAAATATCAGTTCAAATAAATCTTATTGTATTTCTACGGTGATATTCAATAATAATAAAGAATTATTTCTTATGTTCATCATCTTCTTCAATTGCTCTGCTTATTGCACGAATGAATACTTCAATTGCTCAATTTGTGTTTATGAACTAACCCGTATCTAACAATCTTATGACGATTATGTTTTGTAGTTGTTCCATAGACGCTTTCTAACTGACAAACATGTTACCTTGGCGGAATTAATCAGATTTGACAATTGGTCAAACAGATTTGATGAAACAGTTCACTCGAAACTTGGAAGAAAAATTAACACAACGGACATGATATATTGTTTTGGAATAATCAGATTTGATTATTACTTTTTAATTTTTTTTTCTTCAGAGCATTCGACAAGGATTGAAAAGCTGTCCTGGAAAATTCTACGTTGTCAGTGTCTCCGAACGAAGCACTTTTGGTCAGAATCAAGTTTTGACCAAAACTACAAAGTTGTAGAGGACGAAAAGAAAAATCCAAGAAAATTAGTTTTAGAATTTTTGAATATCTGTAGCCCCCACTACACCCTCCGTACAGTAACATTACTGAAAGTGACAGACTGAAATTTATTGATTAATCTTTTATTATAAGCTTGATTTTTAATGGATTAATGTGTCTAATGAGATTATGTCCACATGTTTTGTGTAAAAATTTATATACGATGAACATATAGAGATATACTTCAAATCATCTTGGTAAGGTCTCAACGGGAAATAGGTTGTGAGCTAAAGCGAGCAATCATATGAATGACTTATAATCATGAGATGATAAATATATATATCGCACTGCATCTTTGTAAGTCAAAACGTCCAAATTGTAAAAGATGCAGTGCAATGTTGTAGAACATGATGGACCCGTGCAAAATTGAAGCCATGTAGACTATGTAGTGAAATAATGTAGAAAATGATAGACCCTACCACGTGTCGCACGCTGAGACAACGCGCGCTCAGATCCGACGATTCTACATAGTTTGGACGTGTGAACGTTCTATAAAGGTTTGTAGCTGAGTGTACCTATATATAATATGTATGTATGTAAGCATTAATATGTCTCTTATAACAAGATCTGTAGATGTGTGTATATGTGTGTACTAAGGACGATTATGCATGTGTGTGTCTCGCGTGCGCGCGTGCATATATTTATATATACGCTAAGGGTGATATAACATATGCATGTGTATTGTTATATAGATGAATATATGAGTATATGTGTGTGTATGCTAATTAGTTGGATATATAAACATAGGGAAGGGTTCGGCTGAGAACCAAATGTGTCGTGAGAACATGAGAACCACTGGACATTCCCTTATTTCCATTGGACATTCATTTATTTTGAATGGATAAAGTGTTTTCGTTGGACATTCACTTTCATTGGATATCACAATTTTTATTGGACATTCACTTATTTTAAATGGACAAACTCAGTTCTCACGTTCTCATAATTAAGTTTAGTTCTCATCTGATCCAACTCATATATATATATATATATTATAAGTATGAGGATGCACTCCTGTACAAATGGTTGCCTATATACAAATATGAGAATAAACTACATCCATTGTATGTAATCCATTAATGGTCTAGATTCTTCTATGATTTCGTGAATTTAAAATTAATCAAATGAATTAAAAGGGTATGATGGTTATTTTGGTTGATTCTGATAATCAATAATATATGTCAAAATAAGAAATTGAACTATAAATATCCACAATTATAGGAATTTGAATTTATAATAAATATCCACGATTCTAGGATGTTGAATTTGTGTCATTTAAAAAAAAATTAAAATAAGGCATGTCAGAGACAAACAACGATTAAAAGGGGACACTTAATCAAGTTATGAAATATGGAATCATGTGATATTGACCTAATGGAATCATGCGATTACATACAAAGTTAGTTAAATCGAATCATGAAATTGCATACAACTTGAAATTATTTAAGTAAATCAAATGGAATCATGTAATTAAGGGAAATGGAATAATGGGATCATGGAATTACATACAATTTTGAATTATTTAAGTAAGTCAAATAAAATTGTGGAATTAAATTTAGGGGTTATTAAGGACAATACAATAATGGAAACACTAATACTTGGGATGAGTAAAAAATAGAATTGTGAATGAAATGAAATCATAAAATTATGTGTAAAATGAAATCATGAAATTATATACAAAATGGAGTTATGAAAATATGTACAGATTTAAACGTGACATACTATATGTTAGAAACTAACAAATGGGATAATGAAACTATTTCTAATGTTCATGAATCAATGGAAGTAATTACAATCACAATGAAATGATGGAAATTTTTTACAAACCTTCAATATCTTCATCAGACATATCCACTGCAACTCCACAACCGACTTATTCTTCTTCATGATTCGTTTTAGGAACGACTTCAATTCCTACATTTTCAGAAACGATCAACGATCAATATGAACCCGACTACAACAAACATAGAATAACTTAATGAAAATTTGTTTATGGAAACCATCTTACCGTCGTCTTCCACAATCGAGTTCAACAGTTCATTAGGCGCTTCAAAATTCTCTGCAACTTTCGCTTTATTGGAGCCATTCATGAAGATCCACGGAAAAATATGAAGACTGGATCACAAATATGAACAATTGCTTTGCAAACGCAGTTGCACATAAACATAGATCAATAGAGTTTGATTTGTGATTAAAAAGAGAAAAGAAAATCTAAAAGTTTTTTTTACCGGAAATCAAGGATTTTATTTCCACACAATGTCAAAGATACGTTATTACCCCTCTTCTCACTTGATTATGTGCGTTTTAGGCTTATACAACATAATATTTACGACGTGTGCCATTAGAATTGGCATTTAATCACGAGCTTTGATTTGTGGATCCAACGACAGACAAATATTTGTATATTTATACATAAGAATAGCATTTGTACATGAATTGATGCCATAAGTACGAGATGCTTATTTGATGTTGAAATTTGACGAAATTATTTTTGGTATTAAAGTTAAAGCGTTAAATTACTCATCAACTGAGATAATTTGATTTTAGATAAGTGGTCAAACAAGATTATGACCTAATTTATTCAATTGATGAATATAATGCTCTAGCGTTGCTCACTGATTGATTAATCGATTATGTTTCCTTGTTGGAACACGTAAGAGCGATTCAATCAATGTTGTTGTGTAATCGATCTGTTTCCAAGTGAAACACGTAAAGACGATTAACATAAAGCAGTGATGTGAGTTTTTGGCTCGGTTTGATTCTGTTATATATGTAGAACACGTAGGGAAAAATTGAACCATGTTTGAACGTACTAAAACACGCTGTTTATGTGGGGGGGGGGGGGGGGGGGGGGGGAATACGTTTCCTACAATGTTTGAATTTTCGTTGTCTCAGATATGAGTAACGAAAGTGCGTAAGTTGTTGAATCTGTAAGGGTTGTAGAATCTACGAATGCAACTGAATCTCCTATTCGAGCCGGTTCAAACGGTTCTGGTGCTTAACTTGAGATGAACCACCAGATAGAACTTATGCTTATGTCCCACCTTGATGAACCCGAGAAGGTTGTTGGGACAAATTTTAAGACATAGCAGTTGCAGACGATATTCTATCTGAAAATGACGAACCTTGCACTTGTGGTGAAGACATAACGTTATGGATGACACGACACAAGAGATGTCGGACATCGATTTAAGTGTTTAGTATGGATTTATGTTAAACTTTGAAATTATTTGTAATTTCATTGAATTTCAAATTTATGAATAAAATAAGAGAAATGTTTCTTATCTCTATGTCATTAAGTCACTTATGTTTCTAGACATTGGAAATACGTTCTACTAATTAGGAAACACATTCCTTGATAATAGAAACACGTTCTACCGATATTGGAAATATGTTCCACTGATAATGAAAATATGTTTCACTGAAAGTGGAAACACGTTACATGTTTATGGAAACAAAACCGAACAATCCAGTTATAACGACAACAAGTATATACTACTTAAGGAGTTATTCATTTGAATAATATGCTCTTAATATTATGTACTGTGATGTTAAATCATTTCGAATCAGTTCATAGGTGAACATGCACGAATAAATTGAAAGACTCCGATGTTAATTTTGAATAACATGATTTCTTACGAGAAAAATGTAAATTGAGTTTTTATAATCCAACTCTAGACGAGAGTACGAAAAGGATATATTGAACATATGATAGGTTGTCGCGATACATGTGGGGGAAACTGTATCCCAGTTAGTCACTTTTTAAATAAAGTAACCCCGCAAGAAATCAGACAAGATACCATAGGAATTATAAAAAGGAAATGATCCTTCCACTAATTGCCTAGAAATGTAGGAGGTACATTGCCAAGGTAACATCCCTTCACAAAAGGAAATGGAAATATATCCAAAAAATGTTGGACTGTATTTATATTGCATGTGCATTGCACAGTGGCATCAGTTCTTGGTGTATGAATCAAACGGATTCCGAAATACCCAAGAACACGATAAGGGGATCAAATAATGTATAATTCTTTAAAAGGGTAATTCCATGTCAGTACCACAACTTTGCCTCATTTTCAAATCAATACCTCAGATTTGAAAAGTTTTTTACTGGTACCCCAAGTTTCATTAGTTACAGATAAGTATCTAATCTGTTAAATCTAACATAATTGGGATGTGAAAAGACCAAAATGCCCCTAATACTTATAATAATTAATATTACATTGAATCTTTCAAATTTAATAACTCTCTCATACGACCTCCATTTCAGGCTCATAGTATATCAAATCGAAGAAAATTGGAAGATAAACAATATTGAAGAATATTATTAATTGAATAAAAATTTATTAATTATTAATTATTAATATTATCCTTCAATTTTTTTATCTTCGGATTCTCTTCGATTTGATATTTTATGAGCCCGAAACGGATGTCGTATAAGAGAGTTATTCCATTCAAAAGTTTCAATATTATATTAATTATTATAAGCATTAGGGGCATTTTGGTCTTTTCAAATCCCAATTCTATTAGATTTAACAAATCTGGTACTTATCTGCAACTAATTAAACTTGTGGTATCGACAAAAACTTTTCAAACTTAGGGTACTGATTTTAAAATGAGGCAAAGTTGGGGTACTGACATGGAATTACCCATTCTTTAAACACGTATGTCCATGAAAAGGGGAATCATAAGAGTACTACTACTGAGGTATCTACGAGAAACCTGTAACTGTGGATTGTATTATGCAAGAGAACTTGTTGTGCTATGGTGTACTCATATACTTGTTCGATATCTAATGTAAAGGATTCCAAAGGAACAAAGACAAAAATCTCTACCCTAACAGGAGGAGTTGTCATGGAAATCGTTATGACAAACGATAATAACCAAATTAACATGAAAACTAAGTTTGAAGCTTTAAATAAAGTTGTGAAAGAAGTCGAGTTGCTACGTAACTTCTTAGAGGATATTCCCGAATGACCAAAGCTCGTGACTAAAATATGTGTGCATTGTGATCACCAAGCAACTATTTGTAGTGCATAAAGCTTGATGTGTAACTGTAGAAATCGACACATGCATCGTCAGCATAACACCGTGAGACAACTGATCTCTACGAGAATTATCTATGTTGACTTGTTAAGATCAAAAGATAATATTGCAGATCCGCTAACTGTTGGGTTAAACAGATATCAAGTTGATAAACATCAAAAGGAATATGGCTCAAGCCCATATAATTAAGACATCATGTGAAGGAAATTCATCGAGTTGACTGGAGATCCCAAGATTTAGGTTCAAAGGGACAACCTAATTGCATGAACCTTGTGCGGACACTGTGGGGGAAACCTCGAAACCATTCCTATGATGTAAAATAGTGACATAAAGATGGATTAGGTTAAATTATGCTTTTAATGATACTTCGTGCATCACAAAGTTGAGAAAATGATATCACGTATGTGAGAGTGAAGTGTGGTCGCATCAAGGGAGACTAATGAGGTTTAGTTCTCTTAAGCTCTTTTAGTTACAAGAGGTGTTCATGACCATAACGAACACAACCATGAGAATCTAAACACCGGGTTCATTGGTATCTGTGTGAAGTATATGATCATTTATGCAAAACAACAAAGATTTCTAGGACATTGCGTCCAGTGGCGGATCCCCCTTGTCCCGGGAATTCGAAAAAAAAATCATATAAATTTTTTCCGAAAATTGGATATGCCCCCCCTTAAATTCTGATATGTATACAAAAACTGTGTAACTTAACAATAAAAGTTGTTTGGCTTAGTGGTAAGGGAGTAGTATTTTATTAATGAGGTCATAGGTTCAAACCTTGGAATTGACTAATTTTTAATTGTTGTGTTCTTTTTAATGATTTTTTGGCATAATCCTACTTTTATAGTTGTGTGGGCTTCTCTTTTTCATTTTTTATTAAACTTTTTGTTTGGTCTATTATATTTACTAATTATTAGAAATTGTCAATTTTCTAAGCAAACTTATGCAGATATTAAGTACAATAGTGGATCGTTTGATAAACAAATCGAACTCGAGACTAAATTACTATAGTTTGAAAAGCTCGCGAACCGACTCACTTTGTATTTATATATACATGAAAGTTAAATTCAAACTCAACTAAAAAATAAATAATCAAGCTCGAATTAAATTTTTTTATATGCATTTAGTAATTATTTTATTGATATAATTATTATTTTAATTAAATTTTTAGTGTAAAATTTTGCCCCCCCTTAAAATTTTTTTTTGGATCCGCCACTGATTGTGTCTACTCATCCGTCAGAAAGATATGTATAAGCTCACAAGGAAAGTTCAAAGAGGGTAACCTGCTTATCATATGCATATATCAAATGTAGAGAGTAATCACCACGTCGAAATTCTTACAAGTTCAATTTCATTCATGTGGGGGATTATTGGACAAAAGTATCTAAAATGGCAAAATTAAAAATATGTTTAATGTATGAATAGGTCAAATTAACCCGTGATTATGGAATGCTTAGACTCCACCTAGAGTAACGTGAAATATGTTTACATAATCTAGGATATGAGATCTTTCCAACGGTATATCACGAGCTCTAAACAGACAAGAGGTGAATGAGAAATTGAATCTTAAAGATGGTCACATGAAATAATGCTGAGAAAAATGAGTTGTGCTGAAAATTTAGGGGTCGAAAGCCCGCCCCACATTTTTGCTAAGGCCCAAAAACAAATTCTCAACCATAATTTCAATTTGTATTCAAAATAGTATTTTCCAATGTAATTCGGAATTAAATATTTTCCAAATTAGTAAATTTTAAAATAAATTTTTTTCTAAATTGTGAAATCGGAAATAATACTCTGCAACTTGCATTGTGAAAATAAGGAAATATTTTTACAATATTTTTGTTAAAGATATTTTTTCAAAATATATTTATTGAAGAATAAAATATTTCCGTGATATTTTCAAAATAATTATTATTTAGAAATGAGTGTAGTCATATCATGACATTAAGATAAATTCTCTTGCTTGAACAAAGTGGGATTTTATTTATTCTCCAAGACAAGGAAATTGGTAAGTTTTTTATTTATTTTCTTTGTAGGTTCCAAATCCCCATGACCATATAAATACGTATCTTTGCTAGAGATGAAAGACACAAAAAATCAAAATACCCTAGCCATTGTGTGTGTGTGTCTCTCTCTCTCTCTCTTTCTCTCTCTCTCTCTCTCTCTCTCTCTCTCTCTAGTTCATTTCTTCTCAATTACTCTCTACAACTCGGTTAGAGTTCGACGTTGTATCTTGAGAGCAAGCTGTCCTAAAATACCCCTGGTCGGGTAAATGAATCTGATTTGAACCAGTTTGATTTCACTATTAGTTCAATTCTATTTTTTTTTCAATTGAAACATGGGTATTTTAGGTATATTAGGCATTTTAGAGGTAGGTTGTCACAAAAAAATGGTTAGAGTACTTAAAAAGAGAGAAAAATAGTTAAGGTATGAAAGTGTCATTTCGCTATAGTTAGGTGTAACAAAGTGTCATTATCCCTTAACTTTTATTAGTATTCAACAAAATTCTAGAGTTTCTTTTTCATGATGAAATGAAACATGCCAAAATGAAAAAGAAATATGCATTGCATTTATGAAACAAAATAAAACTCATATCACGTATTCGTGCAAAGTTTTACTGAGGAACACATATAATTGTAAATATAATGTGTTCGTAAAATCATGGAATTAGCGTGATGTGTGAAAATGGAACATGCAGACTTATTATTTTGTTCACAAAAGGATACAAAAACATGTTTGTAAAAATATTGAAATCATGAAAAGTGAAATGTAAATTTTTTGTAAATTGTGTAATTGTACAAATAGAATTATGAAATCGAAAAGAATTTAAATATATTTTGTGTGTGTCAATCTTGTATTTGTGAAAATGAAATCATAAGAAATAATATATAAAGTTTTTGCGTAAATCATTTAACCGTATGAATAAAATAATGAAATTGAAAAAAATAAAATATCAAATCATGAAATAGTAAAAATATGAAAATAAATCTTGTATTCGTAAAAAAACTCATGAAATCGTAAAAAAAGTAAATTATGAAATAAATTTGATCACAATTAAGTACATTAGATCTTATAATCAAAAAAGAAATTGGTTTTATGATTTTTGATATAAAAATACGACAATACCAACTTGTGTTAAAAGACAAAATTATATAAGAAGTTGTGAATCATTACACCAACTTGCCATTAATGAGTCAGCAAAAATTCAAACCATCGGAATTTTTATCTAATGATCATAATTAGTTCTCATTTTCTTTTGTAATGTGTCAGTTCTCACTTGATTACGATCCTAACTTTAATTTAGTTAAGAAAATCTCTATTCACAAACGTCAGTGAACTTCTTTAAGATGGGCATTGTCATCATTTTGTATGGACTTCATTGGCTGATTCCGTCTCATCTGCCCGTAACCATACCCTTACCGAATATAAAGCCTACCTTAGGCCATTTCTATTCAAGTGAAATTCAGAAATTGATAACATGTCAAATATTATTATTGATACTACTGTAAAGCACCGTGCGTTGCGCGGTATTTTTGTAACGCCAGTGTGGTGCTTTTTGTAAAGCGTTATTTTTTATAATCAAATATGATATGGTTTTAGTCGAAATATAGTAGCATACGTATGATCAATGCAAAATAATCAACGTATACAATATTTTCAAGTTTTTGAGACTGAAATTTATAAGTTTTTAAACTATCTGTAAGCCACGCCATTCTTATTAAGACAAAAATGTCCATGAATGTAAATTGGATGATAATATATTGTCGTGACTATGTAAGTTAAGTCTCCATATGTACACATAGCAAGATGTCAGTTCCCTCTAGATTGCAAGCTCCACATCCATAATATTGTCTTTCATTCTACCAGTCATTTTCCTTTCAGGTATCGATTTCAACATTTGACATACTAATTCATGGTTAATTAATTAACTAAATTCACAAATACACTTATCTAGGGGATTTGTTTTAGTTACTTTGAAATGAGTAATATATAAACTGGCAGACCGTGAGTAGAATCTTATAGACCTGGAGAAAATCATGCCACTTCTTTTCTGCCAACTTTTATCTTGTACAAACAATTAATGTGAGTCAGACAAACCAAGCTATCAGTAGAATACTAATTCCTAAAATACAAGTACTAAAACTAAATAAAAGTATCCTTTAAATTTGAGTTATTTATAAATCCAGACACACTCAGTAGTCAAGATGAAACTGAGCATCGAATCAAACTTGTTTCCCAATTCTCCCACTGACGATTACATCTTTTATTGTAGCTATTAGCTCAGCCAATTCTTCAAGGACAAGTTTAATTTTAGTTGTAAACAACTGTTCCTTTTTCAAATAGGCAGTAATATCACTCATGACATGATTAACTGTCAGCTTTACTTCAGCACCCTTTGCAATAGTAGCATCAAAAAAATCCACAACCTGAGAAAATCAATCAGCAACAAACAGAAAACCTTATCTTAGACACAACAACATGTTCTTTTTATCTTCTAAGCTATTATGGGAAGAAACAAATGTGCATTCATATGTCAAAGAATTTTAGCTTTGACCAATTCTTTTTTTAGATACTAATATTAATAACTGACAAAAAATATTTCTACTTCCTAGTTGATATAAAATGTAAATTGGTGTGGGTTTACAGGTTAAACGCCCATCTTTTTGAAAAACAAGTAAAAAGGTTCATCAAAATATGCAAGTTTCTGAGGTGCACTGCAGCTTATGCATGCATATAGACAAAGCCCATTATTTAATTTTAAAACTACCCAATTAAAAATAGGGAAAATGACACTTTTGTGCACATGAATATACACTTTTGATACTTTCATACCCTAACCTTTTTTTTTTTTCTCTTTTGTCCATACCTTACTTTCACTTTGAAAAATTTACCCCTAAAATTCTCAAAATACAAAAATTACCCCTGGTCTAATGGACAGAACCGGCCCAATTTTTAAAAGAGTGTGAAAAGACAAAATTACCCTCAACTATTCAACAAATTTTTGAATGAATGTAATTGGACCCTCATACTTCATCAAAACAGAGCCTCCTGCGGCGACGATGGCCGGAGACGACGGCGGCGATCGCCGGAGCATCGTGAGCATCGACGATCGCCAGAGCTTACCTGCTGGGCTTCATACCTAGTGACCAGAGTGACCGTAGTTGGTGGAGGTGACCGAAGTTGTGCCAAAATTTTCACTCGCCGGAAAGTGTGCCGGAAAATATATACTGACACACTTTCCGGCGAGTGAAAATTTTGAATTCTTGAACTCATTTCTTATTCCCTCTCTCCCTCTATCTCTTTTCCGGCCATTCTATACCGGAGACGATCGTCGGAGCACCACATTCTACCCTTTTGGTCGCTGCCCATTGCCCACCTCGTCGATGCTCGCTACCCACCTCGTCGATGCTCACCATTTTGTGTTGTGTAGGTTGTAGAGGAAGAACCATGGCCGGCTCTGGTAAAGAATCACCGAAGAAGACGAGAAGAAGGGGTCAAGTACAATGGGGTCAAGACGGACACTTTGACGGAGGTGTTCTGGAGGCCTCGTCGGTCCACCGTGCTCCCCACATGCCGGAGAAATCTCTACGATGGAGGCCAGAGAAACGCCGGTGAGGAGGGGGTGGCGGAAGAGGAGGAGAGGAATAGTTGAAAGGGTGGCATACATTTGAAAATTTGATGAATAGTTGAGGGCAATTTCGTCTTTTCACACTCTTTAATTGGACCAGAATTGAACTAGATTTAATTTTGGTTCAATTCAGGGGTAATTCGGGTATTTTGAAATTTCTGAAGATAGTTGTCCAAAAATGAAAGTAAGGTATGGAACAAAGAGAAAAAAAAGAGTTAGGGTATGAAAGCGTCAAAAATGTATATTCAGGTGCACAAAAGTGTTCTTTTCCCTTAAAAATATACATATGTCAAACATGTACAGATTGGGTATTCAACTACACTGCTGAACCCCTAAAAAAAATTCTAGGATCATTAACTAACAACTTATCTTATTTAAAATTTTTAAAAATATGATATGATTTTTATCAATGGGTAGGTATCCTTGGTCTGCATATCTAATATCTCACAAGAACAATTAATAAAACTTTGGATCTACAAAAGGTGACAACTACCTTAAAGTGACATTCACATTCATGTTATTTGCAAGGTAGAGAACATCTGACATGCCTAGATCCATCCTCGCATACCTTCGACACTTCAAATATCTTGTACAATTAATAAAATACATAAAAGAAGAGAAGAAAAGAATAATAATTAGCAATAACCTGTCTGTGTTGAGGACCGCTCCGTCCTAGTACCGAGTCACGGTCGATAAGAAATTCACTATCACTCTCTCACCGGGCATTGCAATGGCTCCAACTCATGAGAGTGTTTCATTGTGACAACTTTTTGCAATTCTCTCTTGAAATTATGAATATGAAAATATTATTATAATCACAATTCCCATAAAAGTTTAGCAAAATAAGCTCAAACCCACACTAACACAAGTTGTTACGAAACAAAAGATTCCTCTACATTATATATTATATGATCCGACAAATCATATGAAACAATAAGGCTCCAAAGGAAATAACATAGTTTGGTTAGTATATTGTAAGTACGTTTTGATTTTATTTTCATTTAAAATAGCTATCGAGATTTTCGGTCGTGAAATCTTATGAAGTCATTAATTTAGTTTCAATAGTTTTTTGCCGGTCAATTTAGTTAAACATTTTGATGTAGAAAAAATTAAATCTGCTATAGTTATACATTAGCTCTAATGTATCAATAGTTCAAAATTAAAATAAATTTAGAATTTTAGGCATGTAACAAGAAAATCAAACAAAGTTTTAGAGAAATAGCATTCAGTTTTGTCCAAAACTCTACGGCCTCACCGAGTCGGTCACCCTCTACTAAAATAGTCAGTAACGCAATCTGAGTAGTTACTTGTCGTATTAATTAGGCCCTCCACTTAGTAACTTAAGCTTTTAAGGCTGAGTGAAGTTTAACAAGTTATGACTTGTTATGATAATATATTAAGGCATTCAATCACATAGTCATCATGTAACTGAAAATTACGTTATAATATAAACATGTTCCAGGTGTCATTGATCTTGGTTTGGTACCAAGACGAGTGAATAAAAATGTTATTCTTGGCGGAGGCTTAATGGGCTCGGGAATAGCAACATCCTTAATTATAAGTAATTACCAATGATCCTAATAAATACATTTTAAAACTAATAAAGTAAATTGATAGTACCTGAATTATCTTTTCCATTTCTTTTTATACTCGAAATTTTCAAAACTTTCTTGAGTGCAATTAAATGGAACTCTAAATCCCAACCAATGAAAGCACCGTAAAATTCCTATTTGATTCTCGACAACCCTTTTATTTGTGCAGGAAAGAACTATAAAATGGAGTTTTTTTTACAAAACGATATAACAATATTTAAGAATAAAAACATGAATTGAGAAAGAGAAAAAAATGTGCTCTCACACTCAACAAGTTTCGCTCACTTGGATATGGTCTCGATTTTCTTTTTGGTTTTTCACACACGGGTATCTTGTTCTCGGGTCTTTTGCAACATAAACCTGAATGCATTCATCAACATTTCACAAATGCTGAAACGACCATGAAGTTAAATCTAATTTGCTTAACAATTTACCGAAGTTGAAACATGACAGTCATAAATTCTGATCTTATATGCCTATTTCTTTCCAGAGCAACATTTTTTATGATTTTCACAAACATAAGCAACTTCTTAATGTGTTCTTCCAGCGGTAGTGAGAGAAAATATCTGAACATAAATCAATAATCCACATCAATATCTTTAATAGGAAACATTGAGAGCCATAAGATTAAAAATAAAAAGATACCCACCAGCAAAATCTTTAGCGATGACACTGACATGACAAATATAACTGACTAATGAATAAACACAGCGAGTAGAGGATAAAGGATAATGTAACTATGGCTAGTAGCACGAAGAAGAGGAAGACTAAGATTCATTCATCGAAACCCAAAATGAAGGTCAAGCATTCAAATATTTCCATGAAAACTCTATCATTGTTTACAATAAAATCACTATTTTCTGTTTACTCATGTCGTTGTCTTAATTTGAAAATAGAACATAAGTTTCGACTATAATATTCTTGATAGGATAATAGTGTCATACAGAAGATGCATTGTCTATAAACTATATAAAAATTCCATCGGGAGCAAAGAATTTGTTGAAAAAGACTTTTCAAACATATATTATATTATATATCATAGGCAGAATGAATTAATCTCTAATAATTACTATATACATTATATCTTATCTCCTAATTACAAGAGAGGAATTGACTTAAATTTTCCCCTTCTTTGCTTTCGCCTATTTGTCATTTCTTCTATCATTTACTCTTCCCAAAAGAGGTAGGTATAAAATACTTAAATTCCATATCAATGTGTTCAACATTTTCACTCATGGCGCCTTGCTACAAATTTAAACTTGTTAATAACAGAGAGCCAAGTTTTCTGCTACTCAATCCACATGCCACATCTTGACACAATCTCACCAAAATCACTTACAAGCATTACAATTTTATGACTCAAGTGTCACATCTTTGTGAAAACCATATAAAGGATAATTGATAAGAGAAGTTCTTCTACTCAATCTCTAAAACTTATCCTAGAGAAAAACTTAATGAAGTTGAAGCAACACAAGAGCAAAAAGGATAAGTAACAAAACTGAATTTGAAGAGCAAAAGAGACTGATAACCAAGTTGCAAATTCGATTGGCAGATGCTAAATTTAAACTTATTGAAGGAGAAAAGCTACGAAAAAGTTGCATAATACCATCTTGGTAATGCCTGCTTCCCTATTCTCTCCATACCTCTTAAATCACATATTTTTCCTTTTGCTGTCACCACTAGAAATTGCCTCCAAGCCGGCGAGACTTTGCTCTCGCCGGGCAGGAGAGACAGTCTCGCCGGCGAGATTTTCCCCAAAACTCGCCGGCTTGGTTTTTCCCGGGCAAGTGTCGTTGGGAAAGGTCATAGCCGGCGAGATATATGCATCAATATCTCGCCGGCTTGGAGGTGAAAAAATCTCGCCGTCCTGGTGACGTTTTCCCGACGAGAATTTCAAATTCTCGTCGGTAAACTAACCGGCGAGATATTGCAAAAATCTAGCTAGCGAGATTTTGACCAATATCTCGTCGGGTAGGGGTTACAGTCATAGCCGGCGAGATATTGCCAAATTCTCGCCGGCTATGTTATCAAACCTTAGCCGACGAGAAATTGGTCAATATTTCGCCGCCTAGGTTTTACAACCTTAGCCAGCGAGAAATTGGTCAAAATCTCGCCGGCTATGTTTTACAACCTTAGCCAGTGAGATTTTGATCAACATCTCACCGAGTAGGTTTGATACAATGTTGGGCAGAATCGGCCCCAATTTATTAGTTTCCCGTTACCAATTACACCAGTAAAATCTGGCAATTTAACTAAATCCTAAAATGCAATTTGCAGCGATCGAAATAGATAATTATCAACAAATTAAAAGTCAAACAACAAAAGTATGATTACAAACAACGTCAACAAAATCTGTAACCTAGGAACCTACAGGAGTTGTATGAACATGTTCAAACATTTACCCGATAATTTTTGCCCGGAAACCAATATCAATATAATATTGTACTCTTTCCTCATACAGATACATGGACGGGGGGAAGTTGAGGGGAATCATCACCACTGACCAAATACTGTGAGGTGTAGAAGCGGGCCCGGACGGGTTAAAATCGTCGCTCGCTAGAACAAGACGCACATTCCGGAAGTCTGCAGTAAATGTTGGGTATAATTAATCAAAATCTTTCCAATTTACGCCGTCATCTGGATGGTCATCAACGGTCATAACCTTTCCCAACGATATATTGCACAATATCTTGCCAAATTTTAGTCGTTGACCATCAATGGTCATAACCTTTCCCAGTGATATATTGCGCAATATCTCCCCAGGAAAGAATATGACCGTTGTGGTCATAATCCGACCGTTGACGTGTGAAATCAGTCCGGCGAGATTTTGAATATCTCGCCGGGAAGGGTTTTAACTTTACCGGCGAGACATTGCGCAATATATGGTCGGGAAAGTATATGACTGTTGATGGTCATAATCCGACCGTTGTTTGGTGAAACCAGCCCGACGAGATTTTGATTACCTCGCCAGTTTGGTGAAACCAACCCGGTGATATATAGAATATCTCACCAGGAAAAACCATATTTTCAGTAGTGTGTGCTAACATATCCTCATGTTTCAGGACTTGAAAGGGAAAATTCGTGTTTTCTGTAGAGTGCGTCCTCTTTTACCTGACGATGTTTCTGGCAATGAAGGGAAGATTATTGCTTGACGCCGTCTCCCATGTGCTCTCCCACCACCGCTCCACCTCTTCTGGCTCCGCCCTCCAATCTTGCACCGCCGTCGACTCCGACCGCCACCGCTCCATCGTCAGCCTTAAGCACAACATAATCTACGTGCTCGTCGACGTAGTGAAGATCCCGACCTCTCCAACGAGGTTGATCAAGAACTTGCTCAAGGCCCTCTTTGCAATCTCGCACTACCATCCCAACCACGCCGCACTAGTCGAACTTGGCGCTGTTGGGACCTCTTCTTGTTGGTGCCCAAGGGCGGGCGCGTAGGGATTGTGGAGGACGCCACAGCGGTGATCGCATAGGTCGTCGGGTGCGAGGCGAGCGAGGACCCATTCTCGACGGTCTTCGGGATCGAGGTCCTGGTCGATCTGCTCGACCCATAGACGGGGTCAAGCGGGAGGACAAAGGAGAACGGTGTGTCGACGCTGCTGAACTTGGTGAGGTTCGTCGGAGAAGGGCTCGCCCCTATTGTGAGGAAGATGGGCATGGAGGTGGTGGAAGGTATTGCGATGTGGCAGAAGCAATGCGTTCAGAGATTTGTCGAAACTTGAAAGCTCTAAATCGGGTAATGGTATCAATAGATTTTTCTCCTATAAATCAATTGAAGAGATTGATATGTTGCAACCTTTCATTAGCATCCATTGCATCCGTACCCATAAAAATTGGAGCAGTTAAATTTAAAATAACTGTTCCACCACAATTCAAAAACGTACAGAAGAAAGAAAAAGGAGGACGCAACGTGTGCAATTTGCATACTTCCTTTATATACAATAGAGATTTCATGCATAACTAACTTTCCCAAGAAAAGAATGGACATTGACATTCAAATTAGTAAAGTATTAACCTAGAAGTTCAACCCTCTCAAATCAAAAATGTAATCATGGATACTAAATTCTATGTGCAAAGCAACTCTCTTCTTGAACTGAGAATTGTCATTGTGCGCCACAAAATAAATTAGGACTGAATTTGTCAGAATTGTTTTAAAAGAACGTAAATAATGAAAATATTTTGAAAATTACGACACTGTTTAAAATATTTATAAAAACAATTTTGGGACTTGCCACACTTTCACTCTTCGAGAGCGGTGTTGTCCGCCCAAACCATATGTTGCATGGGCTACTTTAGTCAGGAGGTGATCGAAGCCATGGCGGTACGGGTAGGGGTGGATCAGTGGGGGCAAGAGGGGCACTCAGCCCCCTTTGGCCAAAGAATTCAGAATAAAATAATGTAAAGTTTTACTCGAAATTGGATAAGTCATTTCTTAAATCCCAATATATAGAAAAGTGTAACATGACCATAAATACTATGTAGTGTAGTGACAAGTGTGTGGTATCTTATTTAAGGCTGCGCTAAAATACAAACGAGTCAGTGACATACAAACGTCCGAACTCATCTCTCACCACATGATGTAGGAATGGACAAATGAGATTTGCTGGAAATAATGGTGGCAAGTCAATGTAATTAACCTGCTAAGTGGACGGGTGAAGTGTCATTGCATTAAGTCAAAGAGGCACGTTTGTACATTCAAGTAATTGATTGATCCGATGTCCGACAACTGAAAGGAAACTTAATATCCAGCACGAAGGAAACTCAATCTGCTTCGATTCTTCGTTTGAAACTTTAGTTTGGATTGTGCCTTGCCCAACATGTCATACTGGTAAGAACAGGTTGACGCTTGTATTGTGTTAACTGATGGTTGTTAACGTAATATGTCATCTGTTGCTACGTTTAAAGTGTTGGCATAATTTTTTAGCGCAAATGTAAGAAGTCGTGCAACATGTTAATGACATGTGGAGCGACTTGTTGCGATCCAGATTAGGAAAGATCTGAAGCTTTCCTATTTCGACGAAGCTTGGAGCGAAAGAAGAAAGACGCCACGAAGACTTGGAGCGCAAGAGAGTGACGTCGACAAGTCAGGCGACTTCCAGCTGTCAGTAACACGTCAGCAATAGGCGGCAACTCTACTTACCTGATTTATTCAGGAAGTCAGAACAGGCAAGACGACTTTCAGCTGTCATGGAAGGCGGCAACGACTTGCCTGATTTATTCAGGAAGTCTGAAACTTCCTGTTCCTGATCCGAGAAGGATTAGGAATGTGAGCTGCTATAAAAAGCCTTGGGCTTCCCATTAGCAGTCATCCGTTCTTGTTTTAACAATTGCAAGATTTCTCAGAGCTCTTAACCGTGCACCATTGGCGTGTTGAGAGGCTGATTAAGATTCGCTAGAACGGTCTTTACTCTGATCAAACATTAAGTCGCGAAGACTAAGTGTTTGGATCGGTTAGGGTTTTTGTTTGTGATTGAAGATTCACAACTCCGTCCAAGAAGACAACGACACCGAGCATAGGCTTGCTCGAAGGGTGGAATTGAGAGGATCTCAAAGACAGGGGGAGAGTCCCTTGGTCGAGGTTGTTCACGGTGAGATCTATAGTAGCTTAGGACAATAGCTTGTGTGATAGCTAGTTGATGCTTGAAGTTGTACTATTGACTACCTAATAGTGAAAACCTTTCCACTGGCAAAGTGCCCCCAGACGTAGGTGCGGAGTCACCGAACTGGGTAATCATCTCTGGTGTCGTTATTATTATCTGTTTACTGTTTTACTTACGGTTTACGTTTTAGGCAAGTAGTCGATCCACAAGTTACGACTTTGTGTTCGACTTCTTGACTCGGCTACAATTCAGAATTTCATCATCTATTACCATTAATGTGTTATGTGTCATGTTTAATGTTTATGACATAATGGTTTAACATTATTAATGTTGTATTTTGTCAACTGATAGGTAATTAACGTAACATGTCAACTCTTATTATCAATATACTATGCGTGTATATACAGAGAAAAGTATTCATATGGTGGTTCTCGATTCTGATGTTGAGGATCACGTACGATGGACCTACTGCTTGAACCATGATGAGAGTAGCATCAGTTTGGTCAAACTGCCATGGTCAAGCATCCTTAATGGGCACGATTTTAGTGTGTTTGCCATGTGGCACGCTGAGTATATTCTTAGCCGTCTGAATATTTGAATTTCACATAAACAAAATTATGATAGAAGTGGATAGTTTGTCCCATTTGATAATAATAATAAAGCTTCTACATTTTCACGTGTAGTTCAAGTATCTTCATTTTGAAAACATTTTGGGTCATAAACACGTGTCATGTGTGTTAGAGTTGTGCCCTAGTCCAATGTAAAAGTGATCTACAGTTGTAATGTTTTATAATCTTTCGAATAAATAAATCGGCATTATATTACTAATGTGTTGTAGTAATATATTAAATATGGTTTGATATGTATCATTATGTGTGTCATTACTAATAGTAGAACTTCAGATCTTAACGAATCATGTTTGATGCGTCCCTGGTCAGTTAAGCTTTATCAGAAGCGAACAATATGATGTTAACTCTTTATGATCACGCTCTACTGATCATGGCAATGCGAGTGCCAGAGTTAGATCATAAATATCATTAGGGGAATGATATTGGGCGACCCGATGGTGAGTATGTAGCATAGATGTTGTCATGAGTATATTCATATATCGTAGTTTGTTATTGTATCCTTAGACCGAGGAGTCTTTGTGATCACTATGCAATAAGTATATAAGTTTGACCTAGTCTACTTGTAAAAAGGTAGCCATTAGGGCTCTGATTGGCTTAGGTTTAAGTTACATGAGTGAACTCGAAAGACGGCTAAGGGATTTATCCCTCATACTCCGATATGAAAATGATATATGATTAGGCTACTTGATGAGTATAACTAAAGGAAATTGCATGGCCATGCGGAAGATATTTAGTATATTTTTTCAATTGTCTCAGATATCAAGAAACAGTGATTGATAAATAAGGATGACGACTCTATGCCTTATGATCAATCTAGATATCGGGTGATAAAAGGATAGTGACGTGGAAGATACGAGGTTAAATCGAAGCATCGATAATCACGGACGTTGGGTAATCATAATGTCTTGCTAGAGGACATTTATGATGGAAAGGGCAAAATGAAAATTTTACCAGTCTGCCAACGGGTCGTGAGCCTAGTGGGTAACACACTTTAAGCAAGTTATATATATATATAGCAAAAGGACTTGTAAAGTCAGTATACGAGAAGTTTGAGAATTAGGAAAATTCACTTTCGGTTTAGTTAAATCGGAGCAGAAAAGATGATCATCTCATGGCTATTGAGAACAAATCATATCAGATAGTTTATTTTCGGACTAGGTTTTACACTAGACGGTTGAGGAAATTGGTCTAAGTGACTTTGAGCCGGTCTAGATCAACCATTTAATTAGAACCAAAGTCTTAATGCACTTGAATGGTTTAATTAAATGGATTTGCAAGAAAGCCTATTTGATTTATTAATTTTTGGAAAATAATAAAACAAATGGAAAAAGGAGAGTTATTTTTAGTTCTTCATGAACTATTCTAACTCCCCATCATTCTGTCTTGGCCGAACCACTCCCTCCTCTCTCTCTCTCTCTCTCTCTCTCTCTCTCTCTCTCTCTCTCTCTCTCTCTCTCTCTCTCTCTCTCTCTCTCTCCCTTCTCATTTTGTTTTTTTTCCTCATCATCTTCTAGTAAAAGTGTTGAAGAACTCTAGTTTTTGAGAGAGCTTGCTTGTGTGGATACAACTAGAGGGTATAGATCTCTATACTTGGTGATTTGATTAATTGGGAAGATATAATTTCCTAATTTTATCCATGTTTATATGCTGAAATTAGTTTGTCACATGATGATCCTTAGTTGTTTTATTATCGAATCCATGGTTATATTGCTTCCGCTATGCATGAGGTTTATTGATTTGCATCCCATGGATTCTTTCAATTGTATCAGAGCATGTGTTAATATGTGATATTGATTTTGAGCATGTTAGGATTAAAATTTAATCATAGAAAAATTCATATGTGTATTTTGGTAATTTAATTGCGTAAATATGAAAAATCTGAAATTTTTTAAGTTGATTTTGAAAGGTGAAAAATTGATTTTTTTTGGGCTGTTTTGGGTTAGCCATGGCCGAGCCATGGTTAACCAGGGTCGAGACCTTTAGTGGACCATAGAAAGACCTCGGGTCGGCCATGGTAAGCACCAAAGGCCGACCAGGTCGCCTCGGGCGACCATGGTTGGCCCACGGGCCGTCCATGGGCGCTGCCGTGGGCGACCATCGATCAGCCCTCGGCTCGACCATGGAATGGTCCGCGGGCTATCCATGGGCGATGCCGAGGAGTAGACCAGGTCAGGGGCTGATCGGCCGGTCCTTGGCCCGTGTCGGTTCCCGGGAATTTCCCAAAAATTCAGTTTTTCAAGACTTGGTCCGATTTCAATAAATCGAGGGTAAGCCTGTTCAATTTCAACTAATCAAGATTAAACCGTCCGGTTTCGATAAATCGGATTTTTTCCCACATTAAAGCAAGATAAAATTTGGAATTAATTGTGTTGTTTTATAATGATAACAGTGTTTGAAAACATGATTGATTTCAATATGATGTGTAGCTTAGCCCGTCTAGATTTGGGTTTATTTTTCAACCAGTGTAGTTGCTTTGGTTTGTAATTTAATTACGACATGCGTGTCGTTGTATTTTTGTAATTTCATTTATTAATGTAATTATGAAGACCGACGCAAGACAGAAATCAAGACGAAGTTGGTGGAGTTCCTAAGGGGCTCAAAGTCAGTAAGAGTCCACGAGTAAAAGACGAGCACAAATCTAAAGATTTAGTCTTTAGGATTTGTTCTTCGTTATTCTTAGTTTTTGATGGGCTAGGTTGTACATATTTATTTACATTTATGTTTGATTGTATGTTTAGTTTAAATGCATGATTGAATGCATTTTAAACTATCACCCACATGCGGAAGATTGAAACTGAAATTTAATCAGATTTGCATGTAATTGGACTTGGAATCATCTTTGCATCGGTATATAGTTGATGGTTCCAATTAAAATTGTATCAATATACAATCAGGAGTATTAAAAATATTATTCGCAAGTAATTACAAGTCAAGCAAGATACCACCCAAACCTCAACACTCTAAAAGCATTCGCCTACGCGGAGCACTCATAGGGGAGAGTGTCGGATAAGATGGACAGTTTGATATGGATGTCGTGCGCCTACGCGGAGCATCCACATTAGAACTGAGTTATAGTTGAGTTTTGTTAGACTTGTCTACGATCGTCAGCTAGGGCTGACCTAGGGTATCAGATAGGGTATGTCGTGTACATTTTATGTACAAACCCTAGCTAGGAGTTACATGGATTTGTAACTGGATGAGTTATCCTACCTTGGTAACACGGATTGGAGTGGTGAGCCTACGTTCAACTTCAATCGAGTGTATGCGAGGATCCTGGTTCAGATTCTAATTTAGAATCAGACAAGTGTTTTAAAGCTCAATCTCCAACTTGAACTTTAAAACAAATTAATGTTCTTTACCTTGTACAATTGAATGAAAAACACAATACTTTCTGGCAACAACGTATTGAGGGCTCTTATCGAGCAGTACAAACTCAATGGCGTGAACTTCCTTGATTGGGAGAGAAACTTGAGACTAGTTTTCAATGAACATAAGGATTACATTCTTACCTAGGAACCACCTGCTGAGCCACCGCTGAACGCCGCTAGGGCACTAAGGATACTTATCAAAAGTTCCTTAGTAACAAAATCGACGTGTTATGTATTTTGATAGGAAATATGGTGCCAGAGTTGCAGAATCAGTTCATAGACATTTCAGATGACCCTCGTGCCTGAAAGGCAAAGGTCAAGGAAATGTTCAAATAGAAAGCTCGTGTCGAAAGATATGATACTTTCAGAGAACTTATCTCCTGCAAGCTCAAGACTGGAGCCCCTGTTAGTCCTCATGTATTGAAGATAAAACATCTTCTGGAACGCCTAACCATACTCGGTCTTGGTTTTCAAAAGGAAATGGCCGCGGATTTTATGTTGCAGACACTTCCAGATGCATATAGTGATTTCGTAATGAATTACAATGTGCATGACATGGAAAAGTTTGTGGCAGAGTGTTATGGGATGCTTGTGACCGCTGAAAAGAATCTCAAGGGCAAGACCAAGGAGGTCCTTATGGTCTACAAGAAGGTCAGCTTCAAGAAAGCTGGGGAGGGTAAGAATAAAGCCCCTGAGCACCTTGCAGGACAGATTAGACACCCCAAGAGTCCAAAGGTTCAAGCAGCTCCCAAAGCTGTTTTGAAGGCTAAGTACAAGGTGGCGGACGTCTCCTATCACTGCAATGAGCCATGACATTGGAAGAGGGATTGCAAACAATACAAGGATTACATGAAGAAGAGTGGGGCATCCACATCTTCAGGATCAGATATTTACGTTGTTGAGTTTGACCTCTATAACGTAAATAAGAAAATGTTTAAATCCGATGATTTAAACCAGACTATTATCTGGCATTGTCGTTTAGGGCACATATGTGAGAAACGTATTTCAACACTTCGCAAGTGTGGACTTTTAAGTCCGTTTGAATTCACTCAAATTAAAAGATGCGAGTCTTGCCTAATGGGAAAAATGACAAAGGCACCTTTCACGGGTTTAGGTGAAAGGGCGAGTGACTTGTTAGGTCTAATACATTCCAACTTTTGTGGACCTATGAATACTCACGCCAGGAAAGGTTTCAACTACTTCATCACGTTCACTGATGTTTTCAGTAAGAATTTGGGTATGTCTATTTTATGAGGCATAATTCTGAAGCCTTTGACAAGTTCAAAGCCTTTAAGAGTGAAGTATTGAACCAGCCTGGGTAAAGTATCAAGAAACTTCATTCCGATCGAGGTTGTGAATACTTGACCCTGGAAACGGCCGCATTCATTTTGAATTGGGCTCTGACGAAGACAATTAAAGTACACCTTGTCACAATTATTCTGACTCTCATTACCGTGGATGCGTGCGCCTCCGCGTAGTATTCATTGGGATGCGAGCTGAATGAGGTGATCGGTTTTATTTGGATGTGTGCGCCTCCGTGTAGTAGCCAAATAAGACTAGACCAGAGTCACGGAAGGTACACCACATGACACTCATTACGACTCTTGTTACCGTGGATGCGTGCGTCTTCGCGTAGTATTCATTGGGATGCGAGAGTGATGAGATGGTCAGTTCTATTTGGATGTGTGCGCCTACGCGTAGTAGCCAAATAAGAACTGGACCATAGGCATATAAGGTGTGGGAAACATCATAATATGTTTTTCCTAATTATTTGGGTTGCAGGGTTGCTTGCATCTAAAATAGATAGTGTGTCTTCGTAAGGTATTCTTAAGAAACTAAGAGATACAACTTCTACAGACCAAGCGAGAACAAGGTTTTGTTTCTCGAGGTGGGGTGTTTTTGGAAAGGGGTTTTATTTCCAAAACAGCTAATGGAAGTGTCGTGCATCTCGAAGAAATTCGAGAGAGTATGAATCAGCCTGAAGTAATTCAGGAGCCTACTATGTAAGATGTAGAAATGCAGGAGCCTCAGATGGTCGTAGATGAAAAACCAATCCCTACGGAAATTCCAGATTGTCCAAGGAGATCTTAAAGATCTCGTCAAGCTCCCGTCAGATATGGCTTCACAACCACTGAGGAAATTAACTTGATAGTTGTGGATCAGGATGATCCAGCAACCTTTTCACCAGTAGCAATGGTCAAATCGATCCGGATTATTCTAGCCATAGTTATGGAAGATGGATGTCAAAACCACCTTCCTTAACGGGAACTTACAAGAGGATGTGTATATAACACAACCCGAGGGTTTTGTCGATCCAAAGAATCCCGGAAAGATGTGCAAGCTGTAAAGATCCATTTATTAATTGAAGCAAGTTTCACGGAGTTGGAATCTTCATTTTGATGAAACTGTAAGAGAATTCAGCTTCATCAAGAATAAAGATGAACCTTGCGTTTATAAGAAAGCGAGTGGGAGTAATATTGTATTCCTGGTGCTTATTCATTGGGAACGACATCCCGACCTTGCCACCAAAAATTGGTTAGGGAAGTACTTCTTAATGAAGAGCTTAGGTGATGATGCATTTATTTTGGGCATCAGGATCTATATAGATCGTTACAAAAGGATTTTTAGGCCTAAGTCAGAGTACTTACATAGATAAAGTGTTGAGAAGATTCTGAATACTTGAATCTAAAAAAAGGATGCATACCAATGCGTCATGGCATTAAGCTCAGCAAGAAACAGTGTCCTAGGACTCCTGATGAGCTGAGCAGGATGAAGAAGATCCCATATGTCTCGGTTGTAGGATCTATCATGTATGCCATGACATGCACGAGACCGGATGTCTCGGTCGCACTCATCTGTGCCAGAACATTTCAGTCTAACCCCGACCAAGAACACTAGACTGATGTCAAGCCCATCCTTAAATATTTGAGAAGGACTAAGGACGCATTCCTAGGGTATGTGGGTGTGGATGGAGAACTAGTAGTCAAGGGATATGTTGACGCTAGTTTTTAGACAGATCCTGATGACTTCAAAACTCAATTAGGATATGTTTTGTGTTGATCGGTGGCGCTTTCAGCTGGAAGAGCTATAAGAAAGCACTACTGCCGACTCTACAACGGAGGTTGAGTATATAGCTGCAACGGAAGCAGCTAAAGAGGCCGTATGGATTGGAAACTTTTAGATCGGATTAGATGCAACGCCGGAAGCTTCTAATCCGATAATATGTTTGTGTGACAACACAGGGGGCCATAGCAATTGCTCAATAGCCCAGATTCCACAACAGATCCAAACATATACTTAGGAAGTATCACCTTATTAGAGAGATCATTGATAGAGGTGATATGGAGATTATTTATGTTTCGACTGATGATAATATGGCTAATCCCTTGACGAAGGCTCTACCGGAGCCTAAGGAGCCTAAGCATAAGGATCATGCAAGGTTTATGGGAGTAGATCGGAACTTAGATTGGAACTGGGGGCAAGTGGGAGATTGTTAGAGTTGTGCCCTAGTCCAATGTAAAAGTGATCAAAGTTGTAATGTTTTATCATCTTTCGAATAAATAAATCGGCATTACATTACTAATGTGTTGTATTAATATATTAAATATGGTTTGATATGTATCATTATATGTGCCATCACTAATAGTAGAACTGCGGATCTTAACGAATCATATTTAATGCGTCCCTGATCAGTTAAGCTTCATCAGAAGCGACTAGTATGATGCTAACTCTTTTGGATCACGCTCTACTGATCATGGCAAGGCGAGTGCCGAAGTTAGATTATAGATATCATCAGTGGAATGATATTGGACGACACGATGGTGAGTATGTAGTATAAATGATGTCATGAGGATACTCATATATCGTAGTTTGTCATCGTATCTTTAGACCTAGGAGTCTTTGTGATCACTATGTAATAAGTATCTAAGTTTGACCTAGTCTACGGTTACTCGTAAAAGGGTAGCCATAAGGGCTCTGATTGGCTTAGGTATAAGTTACATGAGTGAACTCGAAAGACGGCTAAGGGATTTATCCCTCATACTCCGGTATGAGAATGATATCTGTTTAGGCCACTTGATGAGTATGACTAAAGGAAATTGAATGGCCATGCGGGGGATACTTAGTATCTTTTTTCAGTCGTCTCAGATATCAAGAAACAGCGATTGATAAATAAGAATGACGGCTCTATACCTTATAATCAATCTGGATATCGGGTGATAAAAGGATAGTGATGTGGACGATAAGAGGTTAAATGGAAAGGGCAAAATGATAATTTTGCCAGTCTACCAACGGGTCGTGAGCCTAGAGGGTCACACACTTTAAGAAAATTATATATAGCAAAAGGACTTGTAAAGTCAATATCAATTTTCACTTTCGCTCGTGAGCCGAGAAGTTTGAGAATTGGAAAATTCACTTTCGGTTTAGTTAAATCGAAGCGGAATAGACAATTTTCGGGCTAGGTTTTACACCAGACGGTTGAGAAAATTGGTATAAGTGAATTTGAGCCGGTCTAGCTCAACCATTTAATTAAAACCAAAGTCTTAATGGACTTGAATGGTTTAATTAAATGAATTTGCAAGAAAACCCATTTGATTTATTAGTTTTTGGAAAATAATAAAATAAATGGAAAAAGGAGAGTTATTTTTAGTTACTCTCCATCATTCTCTCTTGGCCGAACCACTCCCTCCTCTCTCTCTCTCTCTCTCTCTTCTCATTTTGCTTTCTTCATTATTTTCTAGTAAAAGTGTTGAACAACTTTATTTTTTGAGAGAGTTTGCTTGTGTGGATACAACTAGAGGGTAGAGATCTCTATACTTGGTGATTTGATTCATTGGAAAGGTATAATTTCCAGATTTTATCCATGTTTGTATGCTGAAATTATTTGTCACATGATGATCTTTAATTTTTTTATTATCGAATCCATGGTTATATTGCTTCTGACATTCATGAGGTTTATTGATTTGCACCCTATGGATTCCTTCAATATGAGTACAACTTATTGTTATGCAATTGTTGTTTGAGTTGAATTTATTTCATCATCATATGTAAATAAACTAATTTGTGTCATCACAATACTAAAATGTGTCATCAGATATTTTACACTATATAATGTCAACTTTTAGTATGTCAGTATAAATTAAAATTGACGGCAATAGGAATCGAAATACTATCGAGTTAATTTCTGCATCAAATACAAACAATTCAAATGAAATGTTGACATAATTTTTTAACCTAACATTCTTCATCACCCACATACCCACCATCCTCTAAGTTATCTTTATGAAAATCCCCACCGCCATTTGTGTTATCGCCAATGTCTTCATCACCATCATCTGAGTCGTCTAATATGTCGTTTGAACCTCCATCTAATTTGTTGGTTTCGCTCTCTGGATATGTTTTGCTCTATTTCACATGTCTCGATGTTTTTTGGGTACCTAGACGGCCCATGAACCCACAGTACCGGCCATAGATTCGGTAGTAGTCAATATTTCCATGTAAAGTTGCAAATGACATTTAAGTTGACGGTTTCAGATTGGTTGGCAGTGTGGCACATATCCACCATTTTTTTTAATTGACCATTTACTACTTTCATCTTCTACGGTACCATTTTCTATTAAGAAACTATATCAATAAAAAATCAATATTAAATCTCTTATTTAGATGTGCAGTTGGGTGATTGGTTACCTGACATATTGTTTGGATCTAAAGAATCATTCACTATTGTTGTTGATCCTACACCAAATCGATCAACATCAATGAAGTTTTATAATATGCTATTACATGTTTCAGATATATATAATACAAGAACTTACCTTCAGTAGACGATGAATCCACCATGACAGCCATTAGCTAAACGAATCAATGATGAAAAAACATTCGTTGCAGTATCCTTTATAGTCGTTGTCAAATCAATGCTCCCTTGATTTCAGGAGATGATTTGCACCACCATCTGCTAATTTACCACCTTGCACTTATTGGCTATAATATGTAAGTAATTTGGTTAAGTTTTTGTGTTTCATCTCGACCGGTGTCTATTATTAATCCAAAGATTAATAGTCGTTCTAATGTTTGTATCCTAGTTCATTCCTCTTATTTAAAAGGTCAACTCCTTACAAAATATGTGAGTTTTTGTTAATAATGTGTGTCTGTTAAACTCGGAACATCTTTCCTTCTCAGTTAATTTGTGGATTGTTTATTATTTAATTAGAATCATTTTACTAATTATTGTATTACTTAAAAAGATTCATTATAACTTTTTGTTTTGTTTATTATAATCTAGCAATCGAATTATTTATTATTTATTATAATTTTGTTAGTTTTTTAAGCAAAGTTATGATGAGGTTGATCGTAAGCTTGAGCCGTTGGATAAACGAGTGAATGTCAGTCCCACTCTATAAGGATTTGTAAGGCTCGAGAACTGATTCGTTTCATATTTATATGCATTTAATAATCATTTTGTCATATGTTTGAATTAGTTTTTTTATATGCATTTAATAATTATTTTATTATTAAAATTAATTTTATTATTGATGAAATTAAATCTTAGTATGAAATTTTGCCCCCACTGAAAGACTCTATTTATCCACCTCTAGTTTGTTATTTCTTGAATTAGGGATCACGGTTGGACCTTGATTTACATCGAAGTCGACTGTCAAACCAGGGCGATTGCTTTGACTACATGTTTGGATCAACTCTCTTCTTGTGGAGCTATTTTATTTGATTGTCATTTTTAATGTCAATGATGTCTGTTTTACAGGTTTCTTTCATTAGACGATTAGGGAATCGTGCGGCTCATTTGCTAGCTAGAGGCGCCCTTTCTGGGTATGATTGGGTTTACGGGATATGGTATGTTTTGATACCGTTACGACCGATTTAGTCTTACTGCTTATACATATTCTTTGCATTAAAAATGTGTTGAATTTATAATAGTAGGTACAAATTCTATCAAATTAGATATAAATAATAAATATAAACATGATACTAATATAAATATATATATATATATATATACACACACACACACCCTAGAATAAGAGGCATAAATGCACTGGTAGCACATTCGACCAAGCGGGCAACTTTCTCACCTACTACAGATCCCATGTTACCCCCCATAAACCCAAACTCCATAAACCCAAATAGTAGGTAAGACCATAAATTTCACCATTTCCTGTTTGAATAGTTTTAAGTAATGATCTCTCTTTCTTATAACGAGCAAGACGGTTGTGATAAGGCTCATCCTCTATGTCTTCTTCCTCTTCCAGTTCTACTATTCCGTCAAACAAGCGTTTCCCCCTTTTCACTCGAGCCCTTTTCTGCACCATTTCGTCTACAAATTTTCATACCTTCGAAAGTGTCTTATCTATAATAGAAAATATCTTATCTATAACCTTCTATTTTTAGAAAGCCCTCTCTCTCCTTTTTTATTTTTTTTTTGTAACCTTCTGCACTTCGTATGAATCCCCTTCCGGATCTTTCGAAGTTTTACTCTCTTGTTTTTTTCTTCTCTTAATAAAAATGAGGATTCTCGAGACCCGAAAGATATAGAAGACTTTTAAATTATAAATTATACATTATATATAGATACGCAAGGCAAAGAGAATTTAACGCTCACTGCCTTGCTTCATTTTTCCGAAGTTATTTTTTTATCGTATTAATAGAAACATTAATCGTGAGAATTTTCGTAAAGAAAGAATACAGACCGTGGAAATCTAATAAACAAATCACGCAATGCAAACGTCACTGAAGGAAAGGCCGGAATGAAAAAAAGACTGGATCCAACGATACAATTCTCATTTTGATTGCTTGATACACTACAAAAAGCCAAGCCGTACTTACCCCTTATACCCTTCCGGCAGTCCTATACTATATTGCAGTAAAAAAAATTTTGTGGAATCGGGGAGGGGAGGGGGGGACTATCGATGAATATTCAAAAGAACAACTTCAAGCAAGAAATCTTATTCGAGAAATATTATTTAATAAATTATTTATTAAAGTTAAAGGAAAGTTTGTAGACCAAAAAATTGCCTTTCTTTTCTATCAAAATCGAAAATATTTTGAAATAAAAAATTTTAGATTTCTTACCTCTTTTGTTATTATGTTATTTAGTTGAGTGTAAATTTACATACGCTATATACGCATAGAAACTCTTTTTATCTTTTTATTTTGGGTAACAAAAGAGGTTTCGTTGCGATTTAATTGATGTTTCATATAAGTCTTGTTTTGACTCAAATGCACCTTTAATTAGGTTATAGAAAAAAGATTTCTAAAGAAAAGAGCATCCATACTTGTGTTCTCTGCTGACGAAAGTATTTCTTCGTTTTCTCCGCTTCGGATCATTTAAAAAGTAAAAAAACTTCGATCGGTACACGCAAGTAGTAAGCTAATTCAGCAGCCTTTTGCTCAATTTCGCATGGAGTCAAATTCTCATAAGTACGGATCAAGGAAAGGGCCCCCTGGCCCCGTATTTCCATATAAAGGATACGACGAACAGAAAAACCCTCTGGGTAGAGGTTGATTTCGATTCTTCTCAAAAAGCTCACTTCCACTTTACCCAATTTTCATCGTTTAAATTTTTTTTGAAATCGTCTCCTAGGTCCTAAAAGTTTTGTATATTATGAGTTTACAAGGGTTGCTCTTACATTATCACATACCTCTAAGTTTGATGCTTAGTTTATTTTTACGTTTTAGACAGCACAGTTAGATGCTTAGTTTGTGCAGCATGACCCTCATGAAAACAACCAGATCGCAACCAAAATCTTCCGTAGCAAGCCAGGTTTGTCTCATTATGTTCTGGGATCTTTCAGTGTACTGGTATGAAAATAACTGACATTGTATAAAGTAGAATTTTTTTCAATTTTCAGCACTCCTACGTACAGTTGTTTAAACCCATATGCACCATAATACTCATTTAGGCTTCATTTATAGAAGCATATGCGTATAGTATTATATTATATAAAACCCATATTCAGTTTATGTGAAAATACAGATAAGGAGTGTGTATTGTGCAATAGTACAAACACAAACAAGCTTTATGAGCAATAACAGTAAAAATACATAGATATGGTAATGTGCAACATCATGTTGCTTGTCCAAACGCAAGGGGATGCACTTCAGGTCCCGCGTCTCATGCTCTGCTCTCCGGGAGGGAGCATGACCAACACAGACTGAGCATTGAACCCGGGATGAGGCACCCTCCGGCGAAGCTCCCGCCCTTCCTGGCAAAGTGCACATGTATGGCAGAAGACATGAGTTGCAAAATCACATGCTGATTCACATTGCTCTCTCTGAATCTCATCCTCCATAAAGCTTCCACAACACCCACATGACCTGTCCAGAGCCTCGCATGTTCCCTGTTTACCACCAAAAACATTCAACACAGCCTCCTATTGTTAATCGTTTTCTTTCCATGAACAAACAACAACATTGCGGAATCAAGATCCCAAACAAGTAAATCTAATATATGATTTTATACGGTAAACAAGCCTTACTAACACTAACTAGGCTTACGAAAATGGAACCAAGGCACTAAAATACAACTCAGACAAAAATAAACATAAAAGTGCAGTTTTGTATAGGTAAATGGCAAGGGCGTTGAACATATAACAGGACACAGATTAAAGATGAAGCTTACCTCTAGATGGAACTTGTGGCGGATGGCTGTACGACTAGGGTATGAAAACCACGGTGCAAGGCAGTTGGAGCCAAATAAGGCATTTCCAATCAGATACAGACCCGAATAAGGCAAACAGTGATTGATAAAAGTCCCAGGGGCAGATCCAATTCTCTCAACATTGCTTCCATATAGCACGCAAGGGGCGACACTGCCAAGAAGACCTGGACAGGTCTCAAAACTTTTAGAATGAAATATCAAGAAGCTTTTGCAGGATAGATGTTGAGAAACAAATCAAATAGTAACCCAAACATATGAGCGAGCTTGACTTGACTGAAGAATTCATCAACTTTATTTGAGAAGCTTGCAAAGATGTAATTATAAGTAAATTCACAATCAAATCACGTATGGAAATAAGCCGGGTGAAGTGGCTAGATTTTAAACACCAATATTTGCAATAAAAGGAAGATTTCTTATTCCAAGCAAACATAGATCGAAGACGAGTTTGAAGATAATCTTGACAAAATATATGAACAAACTAGAAAGCACAATAGATTGTGAGAGGGTTAGTAAAATCACAAACTTAACTTGTAATCAACCAAGGCAGATACAAGACTGTTAGTCAGTTTTGTACAAAGGCGCATACGAGTTGCACATAGCTAAGCTACTGCCACTTTTTAAAATCTTAATATCACGGATAAATCCATGCATTAGAATTGATAACAAAAATAATCCCCTGGTAATCAAACATTTCTACCGTTTCGTTTCAGTAGAATAAGGGTGATCTCCATTCATTCATATATTATTCATTTCAAAATAAGATGAATGCAATACAGCAATTGTACATCATAAACAGATCACAGTGGAAACTCTCAATATTTCACTTTTACACATCTAAACTTAAACACAGAACTCAACAAATCAAACACAGGAACCTCAATTCTGCTTATTATCAGGCAATGTTATTGGTACAATTCTCAAATATCTAGCTCATAATCACAAAATTTGTAATAAAGAAAATACCACATAATATCTAACAATTAGCTAATAATTTCAGCAATCGAAATACGAATAATCCTAAATAGAAAAGGTAATGATAAAAATACAAAAAAAAAACCATCAAACAGAGACGAAATCGAGAATGGAGCAGATAGACATACAGACTTGAAGGTCGCTGCTGAAGAAGTCATCGTTTCGCCCCAGACACGCGAGGAGGCTCGAGTCCCATTGATTCCGGGAGACGGGCTCTCCCACCACGCTCAGAGGCAGCCCCTCCACGGTCCACCCATACACACATTTCTCCGGATTCTGAGTCTTCTTCTCTTTCTCCAGGAGAGGGCTCGATTCCTCCTGACTGTCATTGTCGCTGTTGAGGTGTTCTTCGTTCGCCATCGCAGTCGATCGAAACCCTAGAATCAAATGGAATTTCCTGTTTGGGATCGATCTGAGGAAGAAATGGGAAATACGATAACGAGTCAACTCAACACCGCGTCTTGTTTGTTACATTACACCTGTACTTTTATCTCCTGCGGCATGGTCCACAGCCGTGCTGTAAGGTGCTCTGCAGTGGGACCCGTTAAGATTCACATCACAAAACATTTCCACGTGTGGATGTTCCGTTCCGCCTACTGCACTTGACAAATTTAATTCTTCCCTTCCTTATTCATATACTCATATAAAACTAAATAAGAGATAAATACACTCAATATATAATCTAATCTAACTTATATATAATG
The DNA here is from genome assembly GCA_963920655.1 of Geranium rotundifolium. Lineage (NCBI taxonomy): Eukaryota > Viridiplantae > Streptophyta > Magnoliopsida > Geraniales > Geraniaceae > Geranium > Geranium rotundifolium. Next base: position 9,797,089 of record OY987318.1, read on the forward strand.
GGAATAGGGAAGGGTTGGGAATGCTTGTATTGTTGACATGTGGCTTATTTAGAGTTTGATATTTAGGATTGGAATATGTATATGTTTTAGTATATGATTATCTTGGGTTTTTGTGGGGTTGACACTTGGGGTTCAATGTATAATATATTAGAGAGCATGACACGTGTCATTACATAGTCTATATGTCGCTTCCCTTCCCTTTAACCGTCCAAAACTGCTTCTGTGTGTTAATTTTAAATACTAATGGTAAATAAATTGGGGTTTTGTTTATCAACTGAAGGATTGTATTTCTTGGCGAGAAAGCAATTTTATTTATTCCAGAGTGTCTAAATGTATTTCTTTTTCAGAAAACTATGTGCAAGGACCCTCAAGATTCACAGGTTAGACATCAAATTTCTTATTTTGTTTTTTTCTGTGTTGCTAACTTTGAAACTCGGCCCAAGATGCACAGTAGGTAGACATCTAATTATGTTCTTGAATTTCTTGTTTTGCAATTGTGTTTTAATTGGTGGGGGTAGATCTAAAAATGCAAAAAAAGAGAATAAATTTGGAAAGTTCTCTTGAAGAACACAGTATAGTATATTGAATTTGTCCCTTTTCACCTTGTATCTAATATAGGAAGTGCTACCGTTGAATTTTTCAGAACTTGTGGCATATTTGGTTCAACAATCAAGTCCATTCTTGAATCAACCAGGTGTGCGAAAGGGTAAGCTTTTATTTATACTTATAATACTTTCTAATTTCATAATATAAGTTCATTTTCTTATGAATTGCCAAGTGTTATTAATCATGCATTATCATCATTTTGGATCATAAATTTACCCTTTGCTAGAAATGCTTGTCCTCCTTCTCTATGTAATGAATTAAAAATATTGTTATGGATGCCAGGAATAAATTATATGCACACATGTGTATGTCCCAAATTACTAATTTATTTCCAAGAGTATGCTCATTTTTGTGTAAATATGTTTTTTTGTTAAAGTTTCAATTCAGATTTATAGTTTTATTCATCTTCTTCGCTCTTATGTAAAGCGATCAGAGGTCAAGATTGAGTAGGCACTCATTCCGAGCATCAACAATCAATAGAACGAGACTTGTGCGCTCACTCCCTCACCACCGTCGCTGAAGAGTCTGATCCAAGCAATAAAAGAGAGGAAAGTTAACGGCGGAGCCGAGTCGGAGTCAGTGAGTGTGTGCCAGAAGGACGGAATGGAACGATGCGGACGGTCTCGCTGATTTATATGGCTTCGTCGCCGTGGTATGTATTTCTATTATCTCTCACACACTTCAGTTTTTTCAATCGATATGTGATTGATCGAATGTCATTTCAATTTTGGTCGCATGTAATATAATTGTAGTCAATTTTGTTTTGTTTTTTGTATGCCGATGATGTTGTTTAGATTGTGTGAATGGTGATGGTGATCAGGAGGTGTCAGATTTGGTTGGTAATTCTGCTTCTTGATTTGTGGAGATTATACTATGGATTGTGTTTATTGTAGTTGGGAGTGATTGATTGGTTCAAGCTTGAGTTTTTGATATTGGCAATAGGTTTTTTTTAAAAGTTTTGGTGAATTGGTTTCTTTGGTACTGAAAATATGAGTTTGCTGATTATTTTTTTTGTTTTTGTTTATGAGTAATGATAATTGAGAACTTAACCATCTACCTATAAAATTTTAGCAATAATTAATTAATCTGATCAGTGATCTGTGTATTGCTTCTAAATTTGTTACCACTGCTATGTTAATACAAGTCATGCTACTTCAATTTTTGCTTTTAATCTTATTCTTCATAACTACTTGGAAATATGTACTTTCTGGACCCCAGGGAATGGTTGGGAGTGCATACTTTGTTGACATTTGGTTTTTTAAGAGTTTGACATCTGGCGCTTGAATTTGTATATTTTTAAGTATAAGGTTGTGATATGTTCTTGTCTGTTGTGGTGTGAACGGGTGCATATCATCCTTTGTTTTAAAACGATTTTGGTAACTGCCTTAGATCTTATCTACAATGTTTTATAAATCTTTATTCTTTTGGGGGTATGTTTTTATATCGCCAATGATGACTATTCTTAATCTTATTCTTCATGGTATTACAGGTTGATCTTGATTCTTATGGTTCGCTCTCCATATTCTTGGACTTTGCAGTTCAATCCATTTTTGATGGAGTAGCAGAGAAGTTTGATATTTCAAGTAACTTCTATATATCCTTCTTACTTTTATCAATAATGATTTTGATGAATTTTTTTCCTAACTTCTTGAGGAAATAGATATGGTTCTTATACGAAAGAGAAGTATTATCATGAAATGGCTTTGAGGATTGTGCTTGCCTGCATTGAGCAACTATTGTCTTTTGAAAATATTAAAAAATTTCATATGAATTAATGGAATTAATATCTTCCTTTGCACATCCATGAATACTATGTGCATTGATTAGAAAAAAAACATTGGATATGGTAGGACAGAAGTTAGAATTGCCATGAACTTCTCGTTTCTTTTGTAATTGTAGATATGCATTTGGTTGTGTTTTTGTTTGCATCTGATTGTGTTTTTGTTTTGCAGGTGTGTGGGTGAATTTTTTTTCGTGTTTCGACCTTAAAAAAAATACCCAGAGATCGTTTTGATGTTTCTTCCATGGAATCTCACTGGCTCTCCTCCTCCTATCTCTGCCGCTCATCTTATCGGAGATCGATGCTCCGACGTCGTACGAGATCAACGAGGGCCTCAACTGCACGAGAGGAATCCTTCCGAAAGGCGCCACTAGCTACTATATTGATTTGGGATGAAATGGTGTAGTTCTGCGATTTTGATTTGTATTGTTTGTTATTTTTATGTTTTGACCGATTGTGTATTTTTTATGTTTTCTAGAATTGATTGTGGACTTGCGGTGAGCAGGTTTACTCTGTGGAGTCTCCGTTCCTGAGGGATGCCGAGCAGAGTGATAGAGTCTGTTTCCATTAGTTTACAAATCGGGTATCGTTCATTGTTTTTGATTATTTACAGTATTATGTCTTTATTTTGTTTGTGATACATTTTGTGTATTTTCGAATCAAAATGCTTAGATTTTCAACTCCATGGCTTCTATTGAAAACTTTCCCTCCTTTGAGCGTGTGTGCATTTTCGATGATGTTCATGTCATTCTCGGAACCATGTTTCCACTGCTATTCCTTACCAGATTACATAATTGTGAGGTGAGTAGCTTCTCTTTCATTATTTTAGCTTTTTCGTTCTTCGTGGGGTACTTGTTTATTGTTTTTAAAAATCTTAAGTTTATAATTTTGGCATTGAAGTTTTTTAATCATATGGGATTGTGTAGGAACGTGAGATTGCGCTGAATATAATTTGATGTTGACTCTGTTTTTCCTTCTTTTCATATGTGTGTACGACAGAAACTTGCATATTGGATACACTCATACACATTGTTTAAATTTGCAGAAAGTTTTTTTGCTTGGTGGTTGGCATCATCCCCATTATCGTTGTATTAATTTAAAACTAACTCTCTTGTTGTTTATCCCATAGATTTTGAGATTGAATTCTTGGAATAATCTTTATTCAAAGGTACATGGTGTGTTTCATGCATGTGCATGCAAGGGAATAAGTGGGGTGTTATTGCTCTTCAAGAAACTCCCCAAGAATAAATGGTGTTTATTGTTTTGCAAGAACCCATGGTCTTGACATCGATTTAAATTTATTTATTTATTAAATTAAATTAACTTTAGTTCAAATTGAGTTTTATTACAGTAAATTTTGGGTAAACTATATAATAAATTTAGGGTAGTAAATGAGTCGAGCTTTTATCGAGCCGCTCGAGCTCAGCTTACTAAAAATTCGCCTCGGACTCGTCATAATCGAGCTCGAGCCTAACCTTTTAAGCCTCTGTAGGCTCGCGAGCCGGCTCGTTTAATATTTATTTATTAATTAGAAAAGTCGAATATAATTAATTATTAATTATATGTTAATATTAATATATTTTTAAAGTTTTAATAGAATTACACAAGTCGAGTCGAGTCAATCTCAAATTGGCTCATTTATTATTTACTTAATTTTTAATGAACATCTATTTTGAAATTTAAACGAACCGAAACGAGCCGAGCTCGAACTCGTCTATTTTATTTTGAGCCGAACTCGAGTTTTGTTAACTAAATTCGTTCGAGTCCGAGCCGAGCTGTAGCCGAACATTTTTTTCACGAGTCGAGGCGAGCGTGCCACTTTTTCACTCCCTTCATTTTACTTTAAGTGTGATTGCTATAATATATACTTCCTTGACCATTTTAAGACATCGAAATTAAGAAGATTAGCTTGTGACCAATTATACTTTCCTAAAAACTGAATCAGTCTGTGACCGATTATCGTCTTTTAAATTAAATTGAGAAAATTGAAAGGTTGCAACCTTTCATTTAACCTCATTGCACCCAATTCGTTAACCACCCAATCCGCCAACATCAATTTACAATCCAAATGAAATTAATCTGAAACCCAATTGGAATCACAATCCCACCAATTGACCCAAATCGTCATAAAATCCAAAAAACCCAACCCAAACATCAACAACAAAAAAGAACCTAAATTCAGAAAAGTCCACTATCCGATCTGAACCTTAAATAAAAAAAATAAAATAAAAATCTAATTAGATCAAGATTCATATTTGACGCAAACCCGAACGAACAAAATGTTGAATTGAATCGTACCAGTCTTTACTGGGGATTATTACTCATTTTTGTACTTGCTGTTTTATTTTCCAATTATTTTTTCAATTAAGAGAAGAAAAAACAATTGAAAATTAAAAGAAAAATGAGCCTTAATAGAATTGAATCATCTTATTAAATAAGACACAAATAATAGAATTGAATTAGATTATTTTGATTACCCGAAGTCGTAGGAGAATCGCCCACAAAAAATTAATACCAATAATGAAAAGAAGACACTACATGTCTAGAGAAAGGGAAGGGTTTAGAGGCCATTCCATCCTGATCATGAATTTAAAAAAACCGCGAGCAAATAAAATCAATCCACAGACTTGACTTAAACATCTAAAGAGGCAAACCTAACGATCAACAACAATTCATCCATTTTACCAACAGAAAACTCAATTAAGACAAACAATCACAAACTCACAATTCAAAAAACCATAACCAACCCATAACGATCAATTATTTCACTCACACTCAAATTGAACAAACCAACAAAACAAAACAAAAATCAATACCAATATTTAAAAAAAACAACTAACTTGAAAGAGAGAGAGAGAGAGAGGAGAATCATAAGGGTCAATTTTTTCTCTTCATTGAAACATATCGTTTTCATCATAAAAACATGTGAATAATCATTTGGTGATAAAGATCACACTCTCAGCAAACCTATATCTCATTTTTAGATAAGAAGGAGGGAGGGAGGAGAGAGAGATGGAGGGAGGAAGGAAAAATATGACATAATCACATTTTATTCTTTTGAATCTTTCTCTCATTTATAACTCATATATTCTAAATTTTTCTAATTCTATGTGCCGAAACAATGAGTGACCATGCATATGGTAATTATATATTATTATTGTTTTATATACCCTATTTTAGGCAGGAAGGGAGAGAAACGGAGGTGTGTCATAAAAGTTATTGTTTTCCTTCATGGAAACAAGTCGTTGGGGAGGGGGAGGGGGAGGGAGAAGTATCATAAGATTCAATTCCCTGCCAAGTAAAAATATGTAAATAATCATTTGGTGATGCAAATATCTCTCTTAGCAAATTCATATCTTACTTTTAACTGAGAGAGAGAGAGTCACTGCCAATGAATTCTCGTTGTTGTCTTAAAATTTTGGCCCTTCCTCGATTTCTAAAAGATCTAATAAATTCATCAGACAAACAAGATGTCCAAATAAAAATATTCATGCTCAAATTAATAAACTATTCATACTAATGGGCCCTATTGATAAGTTACGAATAATATATCATATAAAATCTCTTAAGTCTTAACTACCCCAAATAGGTAGGAGATTCATTAAATTGTGAAATGTTTTCTAATGATAATGTAATATGTAATCTATCGGAGTCGGCTTTGGTACATTCTCTCCATTACCCTCCGTTATTATTTTCGTCGAAATTACAGTATCCTCCTCCGAGCTTGGCATCGTCAACCGTGGATATGGTAGTGACAACAACTTTCTCTTGCCATGTGTGTCCTGTCGGCGATGGTGGTGACAAATAGATGGAGCGTAGTAGGAGCAGCAATTCTAGGGTCCCGTTTCAAGCCTCTCTTTTACATGAAGAAATTAATCAATCCCTATTTTCTTCTTACGGGTTGTATGAACAGGTTTCATGTCACTTTAGGCCAAGTCTAAATGTTCTATAATCACTGTTCAGTTTGACCTAGACATAAGTTGAAACATATTCTAACTTTGTCATTTTAACTTTTGTCCAACAACAATGTCGTATATTATACAACGTTGTACACATAATTATAAATAATAATATTTTGAATTACCAATATTTAGATGAAAAAAAATAAGAGCATCAAATTATAGTTTACCAAGATTTTACGGGTAGCACGCGCATCGCGCGGGCCCCACACTAGTTATATCAAGATTTCTTTAAACTTTATGCATTTTTTTACCGATAGCTAAACTTATGTTTTGTTACGGTAGAGTAATAAATATAAATTAAGTCTAACAAAATTTTAACATCAAATATCAAAAATGACATTTAATGTCTTAATAATATTAGGGGTAAATTTCACATGACCCCCCTTAACTATAAGCGTGTCTCACATGCCCCCCCTTAACTACAAAATCAATCTGTGAGGTGCCTTAACTATCCAAAAATCCCACTTTACCTTTTTTGTTGACTTTTTTCAAAATTCTGTTAAGTTTTTTGTGAAATGACGAAAATACCCTTGTATCTGAAAAATTAAAATAAATAAATAAAAATGATTTTGAACTTTTTTTTTCTATTTTCTCGTTGTACAAAATAAAGAATAAAAATAATATTTTAGTATTAATTTTTTATTTTAAAAAAATTATTTATAAAAATTAATAAAAATAAAAAACGATGTTTAAAAGTAAATTTTTATTTTTTAATTTTTTTTATAAAAAAAACTTTATAAAAATTATTTTTACTATTAACAAAATTTTATTCTTTATTTTGTAGAACGAGAAAATTAGAAAAAAAGTTCAAAATCATTTTTATTTATTTACTTTAATTTTTCAGATACAAGGGTATTTTCGTTATTTCACTAAAAAATTAACCGAATTTTGAAAAAAGTAAACAAAAAAAGGTAAAGTGGGATTTTTGGATAGTTTAGGCACCTCACAGATTGATTTTGTAGTTAAGGGGGGTCATGTGGAATTTACCCTAATATTAGTGAAATTTTATTTCATCTTACATTAAATTTTTATAAGAATTAACAAATGTTATCCTATGTAAAATAAAGTAAAGATTAAGGCATATGTAAGAAGAATAAAAATTAAATACAATTAATTGATGATATAGGTGTATTGATCTATCAACGCTTGACTTTATTTAATATGTAAGTAGAATTCTTGGTTATATAAATTTATATTCAATAGTGTATATAAACGGAGTAAGCAAATATTACACATTGTACTACTTCTTATCATTCTCTGGTGTGATTCTTCATTGTGATGCGGCAGTTATTTTTATTTTAACTGCTCCGTTAAGAAATGTATCAGATGCAGTGAATGTGAATTAATTTTCAGTTTCTTCTATTCTATAAAATGAGTAGAAAATCGTACACGTTGCGCATTCCTTCTTGATTTTTGCATCTGGAGTGTCTCGTGAACCAGTTATTTGGAAAATAACTGCTCCAAATTTCATGGTGATCATTTTTGGATAACATACGTCATTGAAGCGTTGCACTTCTTGGTTATCAGATGGAATCCTTACATCTCTTTATAGCAACTTTTCGGTTTCCATTTATAAGAGACCCCTTCTCCTCTCTCGCTCTCCTTAGCCCATCAACGTCTATGGTTCAAAATCTAAAACCGTCTATTCTCGATCGTGATTTCGCTTCGCTTCATCATCGGCGAGAACCTTATCGGAGAATAACAGTGGACGCTGACATAGAAGAGCTAGGAGCATGCGACGAGAGGCTAGAGTGACGGTACTTGCGGTTTCCGTGTGATTTGTTATTGAGCATTTTAGTCGTTTTTTTCAAGTTCGAATCTCGAGTTTTGTCTCCGGTTGTAGATTAAGGTGAATTAGGGTTTTGGACTGGTTTGTAGGTGAATCTGTTGATTTTGATGTGATTTTATGGTTATGGATTCTGGTTTTGTTGCGTTTGGATCGTGTTTGTGATGTGGAGTCTATTCGTCTTTGGATTTTGAGGTGTGGAATTGAGCGAATTAGATCAATTGATTGGTTTGTAAGCTGATCGGAGATGGTGTGTGAGTTGTTTTCATTTTTTTAGTTAACTTTCTGGTGATTTTGCTGGTGGAGATTGTGGTGTCATAAAGCGGGATTTATGTTTTATTGTTGTGTTAGATTATGATTATAGTGTTTATGGGTGTGTTGATTATTAGGGTTATTTGTGGGATTTAGATGGGTTTATGTTGATTGTGTGGTTGTTGTACTGTTTGTGTTTTGATTCAGATTCATTAAAATTAGTGAGTTTGGGTTGTGGAAGTCGGTGAATCAGATGAATAAGAGGTTGGATTTATTTTCAATAAAATTAATAAAACTTATAGTTTGTCTTATCCTTAAGTCAATATCTTAAACAATATGGGGACGAGGACAATTTTTCCATTGTGTTCGCAGCTATGGGCGTTACCATGGAGACAAGTCAATTTTTCAAACGTTATTTATAAGAGAATGGGTCGATAGAGAGAGTGACCCTCTTTCTAAACCTGGCAATTTGCAGTATGTGTCATTCTACACTTGTTAATTCAAATATTAACATGCTATTTTTGTAAGTTAATGACAATTTGTAATATGTGTCATTCTACACTTGTTAATTTAAATATTAACATGCTCTTTTTGTAAGTCAATGATCCTACCATTGAGCGTATTATCACTTTTAGAGTTGCTCTCACAACTCCATAATATTTGGCATGTGAATGTGGAAAGCATGTTTTAGTTTTTTTTACACACATAAGTTCATATGCTGATACTCTTTGGAACGTAATATTTATTGGCACTTAGCATGGTTGACAATATCAATTTTTTTGAATAATAATCTACAAATGCTTTTTAGCCTAACAATTTTAATGATTTTGGAATCAAATGTTTGTTGCTCCCTTCCTTCTACATAGCAAGGTTTGGAGCCCACACCTTGGTACACAACATTGCCAAGCAAAACAAAAGTGTACAAGAGACTTGAAATGCTAGAAATCAAGGAGACTATGCAAATAATATTTTTAACCTTTGATTGAAAAATTAGTTTTTGGTCATGAGTAATGAGAATGTGTAATAGAGTATCATTGATGATTTTAAAATTATTGAAGAGATCATTTGCGAAACACTAAGAGGATCATTGATAATTTTAAAAATCTTTTATTTATTTTAATTTTCTGTTATTTCAAATTGCAGTTTGGTCTAAACAAATGAAATGAAAAATCAGTTTCTACCCAGCAAATTTAGTTTGAAGACACAACAATTCAGTCAACTAGTTTAATATGCATTAAATAAGTTGTTTTAGGGAAGTAGTTTGATCACTGCTTCCACATGGTTGTCGTTTCAAATCACAATTTAAAGTTCACTAAAGTTGGTATACCCCATTTTTGTGTTTAATTATTTAAATGGTCGTTTTGTATCAGATCTTGATTTTCATGCTTTGATAATTGCATCTTCAGATCTGAATTTTGTTGGATCGTAACACCTTTTGTATGATTTTGAATTTCATTATGTGATAGTTGTCATTAATAAGGTATGTTTATTTCTTTTTATTTTGCATTATGTTGCTTTCGTATGGTTTTCTTTTTGTTCTTTCTAACAAATTAGAAAATTGATTGTTGAATTATCTGGGTCTGTGTGATGGTTATTGTTTAAACTTAGTGTATTGTGCATTCAGGAAAAAGCTTCAGGTAGAGCTTGCACCATACTTCTTATGGAGGCTTTTGAATTTTTGTTTGTTTTTCTCAAAGAGTCGTTAGTTGATTGAACTTACTAGACTTCATTGTTGTCATTGTTTAATTCATTTTAAAGAGTTGACATATATACCTAACTAACATTTTTTGTGTCATGTTATGCACACCATTTACAGTATTAATGTTTTTTTTCTGCACATTATGCATTGTAGCTTTTACCTTTTGATATCACAGAATGAAAATGCGAGATGAAGTTATGTAGGATCTGTTAGGTGCCAAAGATTTGAATTATAGAGATGTTATATTTTGCTTTTGTTTCAATTTTCTTTATTTGATTTACATTTACATGAAAATGTTTTTTTAGTAAAGGTAAATCTAAGTAATGTTTAAAAGCAATTTGTGTAGTGGATGTGAGTGTTGAAAAAATAATTGAGTTTTGTGTTTCTCTTACAAGTTATTGGTAGATGTCCATTTCACTATAACCAGTGCAAGCTCTCGTTGCAGCAAACCCATATCCACACAAATCAGGATTTTTCTGAATTCACTCTACTAAAAGTTGCATTTGAATATAACACTAGAACTGAAAAATATACAGATGAAACATGAAAACAAACTTGTATTGGGTTTCTTTTCCTTTCTCTAACAAAAGTGCCTTACTAAGAGAGACAACTCCACTGAGAGAATTATTCCTGACATCCAGGAACTCCAGTTGAGGTATGTTGGCAATCTTAGATTCTCCAAGTTTCATAAGCTTAAAGGATTGCACCAATTAATCTATTATACTGTAAAGTGAGAACACATAGATTTTTGTAGGATCTGATCTCCGTGAGAACATCTACACAGAAAAGCTTATCATGTACATTTCTGAACTAATAACAATGCAAAAAATATTAGAATTGTACAACTATTATCTTTTCTAATCTCATTACAAATTCATTTTGTAAGAAAAAAATGAAATTACTCTATTTTTATGCTACACATCAATATTTAAGTTAACATGAGACTCAATTTAACATGAGAAAAGAAAATGATTTTAATTTCCTAGTTTTTTACAGATCCTAAAGCACAAACATGTTGGCTCCCATTGGACTTATGTCAGATATGGATCAAATAATAAATATTTCTTTTTAGATGGTTTACGAGATACTACTCAATCAATTATCGCCAACTATATTATTTTATGCATCAGGATCTTTTGTTAGTCTGTCGTTATTTCTTAATAAACTTACACTCTAGATAATTTTTTAGTCTTTTTGCTTGTGATTTTGTGAGGTTTCAAAAGCAAAAGCTATATATCATAATCTGGATTCTCAAATTGACCCATTAGCTACTGGATCATTTGATAGAACTTATTAGTAGTTAATTTAGACTTTTATCTGTAGAATCATATTTTTTATATGCTATAGTGATTGACCTTGTGGAAACTTGGGTATTCAATAAGGATACGTTTATTGTTGTGCATGTGTTAAAATTTGTTCCGGGATATGATGAAATAATATGATATAAAACATATTTTTACCACTAAAATAACTTTATTTTTTTACAACGAAAAAATTAGAAAAAAATATAAAATCATTTTTATTTATTTATTTCAATTTTTTAATGCAAGCCTATTTTTGTCATTTCACAAAAAACTTAACATAATTTTTTAAAAGTTAACAGAATATGTAAAGTGAAACTTTTTCAAACTTATGGAATTCTACAAGTTGATTTTGAAATTAAAGAGATTTAAGTGAAACCCGTGGATAGTTGAGAGGGGTCATGTGGAGTTTTCTCATAAAAATAGTACCAAAAATCGAATTAAAAATGTGAAAAATTTAGAGGTAATCCTAGATAGTTACACCTGAAAGTAGACGTACCTAAAATGTGAAAAATCAACTAATCCTTTTCTTTTGTGAGGTCACCTAAAATATTTTTCTCTGTGATATTAACTTTGTCAATGTATATTTTTTATTTTTAAAATATTAGAAATAGCCAAAATGCTGGTTTTAACTTCAAATTTTTTTCAAATGTCATCTCAATAAGCATCCATCATTTATCTATTAGTGATAATATGCTTTTAGCTTGCTTCTGTTGATGCTTCATAGTTGTCTGCTCATATTAATGTTTCCTAATATTTCCTGCAGAAGACATAAGTATATATGATCATTTTTTTTGAAACGAAATATATATGATCATAATTCATGCATTTCTAGTCACTGTAATATTTGTTGCCAATGTTGTATTTTGGTCATTTTAACTATTTGACAATTGTGTTAACATAATTTTGCAGTAATAATCAAACCCAAATCCTAAAACAAAATCAACAAACGCATAGACTAATATTGGCAGAGTTACCATTGGTGTTTTTAGCTATTTTTGCGTGTTTTGATAGTTAAATAATATTTTATTTTTTGGTCGAAAGTCTTGTGTATTGTTGGATTCTTTATTTCTAAGCAAGTTATATTAGGATATAAAAGATAAGTTGCAAATTGTGTCTATATATGCTATTTGTTATGACTTCAAATTTGTGCTTTATGCAAGTTGTGGTTTTCATTGACCATATTGTGGTAAACCAATTTTAACATGCATGTGGTACATTATATACATAGGATGTCAGAATGTATTCAGTTCAGTGCGTTGTTCTTTCCCCTTACTTCTAGGCAATTTGACAAGATATTAAACCATGTTTCCATTTTAGCATTACCGTTTTTATCTGGTTAGTATTGTTCGGGGGGTTTACTCAATGAATATTATCGCTCTAATTTTTTAGTGTTCTAATGACATTTATAGGTGTGGTGATGTCATTTTAGCATGTTGCGAGGAAGGCAATGTTAGTTGATGATTGTTGTGAGGAGCCATTTCACAAACATGTGGCTAATATTTTTACGTGTTGGCAATGGTCTTTTCTTGAAAAAAATAAACAGGTTCTTGCAAGTACAAATTATTTTGATAATCTTTGAATGAATTTTATACACATGATAATTTGTATTCAATGTGATAATTTGAAATAATTAATTTAAATATATTAATAATAATTATTTATTTATATTAATTGCACAATTTATTTATGTTTTACTTTATTTTTTTTGAAAAAAACCAGACTTTCTCAAACACTTATCTGTTTGAAGAAAATATTAAATTATAAATAAGTTAATTATTTGTATAACTTATTAGTATTTTTAGTAAAGTAAGGTTATATTAAACTTGAACTCGAAGAATGTATGCATTTTTCAAAGAGATGGAAGGTTCACAACTACAGGTTGCAAAAATGAAAGCACATCCTTTTTATTGCAATTAAACCAACCTACAATTTTTTTATAGATAATAAGGTTAAATTTATAATCATGCAAAAAAATATATTTGGGATATTTGAAATAATTCTAATGTAAGTGTTCTTTCATAAAAAAGGAGAGGAAAAAGAGAGAAAAGAATCGGGCTACTTAGGACAAAATCCTACTTGCTTTTATACATATATTAGATTAATAATATTATTAAATAATTAAATACTTATTTTATTTTAATTAAATAAATAATATGTTTAATTAGGCTTTCGGGACATTCAGATCATTATGAACTGACATTTTCGTATATTT